>BRDA01049533.1:0-12171 GCA_036984385.1 Crenuchus spilurus
TAAAAGCTTATGTCCCTGCCCGGTCGCTGCGCTCCTCCACTGAACGTCGTCTTGCTTTGCCTAAACATTCACACAAAGCAATCCAGGCTGTTCTCTTCAGTAGTTCCCAGATGGTGGAACAAGCTGCCTACCACCACTAGAGCAGAGGTGTCCCTCACTGGGTTCAAGAAACTCCTAAAATCCGAGCTCTTCAAAGAGCACCTGCTCTAGTGATCCCAAATACTCCCCATGAGTACTGATATGCACTCACCATTCGATATCTAAATGTTAATTCTAGTAAACTAGTACTATTAAATACTAGTACAACTCTAGTATTTTTCGCATTTGTACTTTCCCACTATTGTAAGTCGCTTTGGATAAAAGCGTCCACTAAATGCAATGTAATGTTTCAAAATCTAGTAGAAACCCTTCTCTAGACAGTAGACACATTTACTCCCAACAAAAGCAGGATAATACCCTTGATTTTGATTTTGGAAGAAACGTTGAATGATCTTTTGCAGTACACACTCTATGTTCACATATTTCAGAGATCCTCTTGGGGGGAGTGCAGATTGTTAATAACAGGAACTTGAGCTACGCACCCTGGATCAACTGGAAAGACATTGTGGGAGACAGCAACGCATCCATCGAGATCTACGGCAATGGCAAAAATGGTGAGAGCTATCAGTTCCAAAGCATATTCCTTTGTTCTGGGTTTGATTGTTTGTTCATATTTGGCTCTTGCTTGCGTTCTGTCTATAGAGCCATGTCATCCTGACTGTAAACACTGCTGGGGTCCAAATAAGGATCAATGTCAGCACTGTGAGTATAGCAGCAGTACAACTGTCATAAAAGATTTGTGAGGACTTAAAAATGTTACGAGTCTCTCTGTACCTGCAGTAATATACAGGGAATGTTTACCTAGTTAAGTGGAGTAGCTGTATCACTTCCCGCTAAGTGCATTAAGTCATGTGATCTATGTCTATGTCAGTGACAAAGACGGGGTGTGCGGCTCAGTGTCACGGCCGGTGTTTCGGGAGCAGTCCTCGGGAGTGTTGCAACAATGAGTGCGCAGGAGGTTGTTCAGGACCTCTAGAAACCAACTGCTTTGTAAGTGACACTTCCATCATATCTGTTCAAAGATCCCAGATAACAGGGAATGTTTTAAGAATGTTCAGCAACGTTTTGAACAAGTTCCAGGAAAGTTAACTTGCGGTCATCCCAATCTGACAAAACTAATTTCAGGGAGGTACCCCCGTCAACTTGGGGATATATTTTTTAGGGGACAAATACACTGCCAGCTTGGGATACTAAAGTAAAGATTGTAGTCTTTTCATATAGCTTTGGCAACAAGCCATCTATGCCTGAGTGATATACAAAGGATTGACATATCTAAACTCACCTCAACTTGTCTTTTGCAATCATTTAACCATGCTAAAGTCTCTACTGCACACAGTACAGCAGGCAAGACTGTTGTTATTCCTCAGTCTTATCAGAGAAGCATACACTTTTGTGTAGTCTGATGTAAAATGTGTCTTATCTGATCATTTCTTGGGGCACTCTGCCATGACACACCTGCTCCTATGCCACTGACTGACTGGTTGATAGGTTCGGGATGAAGCTTGCTTGCTCTAGATTCCAGGAAATTGTGTGCAATTTGCAGTCATTAGGGAGACTCCTGGAACTTCAGGTAGACTTGAGATGTCTGTGCTTGTAACCTTACAGAAATAAGGTTCCCGGAACCTTCTGAAAATGTATGATGTAATAATAATTTGCATTACAATGTTTGAAGTAATGTCAGCGAGTCATTTTTATTGGTTTTGAATATCATGATGTCAGCTCATTTGTGCAGGAGAGAGAGGGAGGAGTCAGCAGTTCATTTGAGCTGGAGGACGCTCAGCACAAACAGTACAGAGTCAGGTTATGTTTGCTTCGTATAACCGATCTCTTCTAAATAAGCTGTTTATTTATTATTTATTGTTTGTATTTCACAATGGTTTTGAAATGAGTTTTTTTTATGTGTGGCATATTTTAACATACTGTAGAATCAGAAGTCTGATATCAAAGCCCCGCGTGGCTCAGTGGGATAAGACACTGACACTATGATCAGAGTTTGAATCTTGATCACACTGTTTGCCATTTACAAAGCAAAAATTGTCTGTTCTCTCTCTGGGTGGGTAGATGCCACTTTCTCCCTATCACTTTCACACTACAATGTCAGCTGGCTCAGGTGTCTGCTGATTGGTCCTTCGGAGCTGGGGATCCTGCGCTTTCCTCCGAGTGTGTTAGTTTGAAAAGAGGTGGTGGCCTCATCACATGCATCAAAGGAGGCTTGTGTTTGTCTTCACCCTCCTAGAGTCAGGGACATTACAAAGTGATGGGGAGAGCCCCTAGCGGATGGGATGGGTTAATTGGCTACTACTACATTTAGGGGGGTGGGGGGGGCTGATATCAGTGTGATTTAATTGTGGGCATATCATGTTTTAAGGTATTACAAAAAAGATCCATGTCTTTAATCTAGGGATGTACTGATCATATGTTTTTACATTTTAAAATTGGAAATTATTCCAGTTTCCTCTCAGCCAAACAGGTTTTGATTTTTATTAGACTTTTCATAAATGCTTTCCAAGATGTTCTATTAGCCAAAGTTCATGGAGAAACACTATACATTTCCTGACAGACTAATTATACATGTGTACTTTACAGTGGTACATCTAAAAAATGTGAATATTATTTAAAAAAAGGTTAATTTGTGTTTATATATTTAACTTTCGTCTATTTTATATTCATTACATCTAAAGTGACGTACATCATCGGTCAAATGTTTTAGAACACGCCAATTAGAACAAATCTGTTGCAGAAGTTCCCATAAATGTTGGCACTTGTAGGTTTGCTTTGCTTTCACTCTTCTGTCCAATTCATCCCAAATCAGCTGGATGAGGTTTAAATCTGGAGACTGAACTGCCACTCCCATGTTTTCAAACTTACCATTTTGTTTTTTGTTTTTTTCCTGAGGTAGTTCTGGCAGAGCTTGGACTTTTGTTTTGGGTCATTATCTTGCTGTAGGATGAGCCCCTGACCAACTAGGCGCATGCCAGAAACATTCTAAAACTGTCTAAATCTGTTCTAAAACTTGATCAGTAGTGTATGTCAAACCTTTTTTTTTTGTTTTACTGTTGGTCAGTTTGGCTTTTCAGCAAACACAGAACCTCAGCACAACGTGTCAGTGGTCCAAGAATGTGGACAATGTTGTCCACATGTTATCTCATGTTATCTCAGAATCTCAAATTGTTAGAATATTTTGTATGGAGTTTATATATATATTATAATCTCTACAAACAAGGCTTTTGGTTTCACAAGTAACTAAGACAGTATGCTAAAGCTCTTTAATGACACATACTTGTAAAGGCGGTTGATCTGCATACTTGTGCTTTGACTCAGGCGTGCCGACACGTGAACCATTCAGGAGCGTGTGTACCTCAGTGTCCTCAACCGCTCATCTACAACAAGCAGACCTTCCAGCTGGAGCCCAACCCCGATGCCATGTACCAGTACGGATCAGTCTGTGTGCGTAATTGCCCTGGTAAGTGTAGTGCCATAAGGGTGACAAACATTTTAAAAACATTTTTTGAAGATTTTATCATTTACAGTATTATCATTGTACACAATAAACATCATCTAATATGCAACACACTTGCATAATTTGGTGGGGACATGTCCCAGGGGACACTTTTTCAAAAGGCAGTTTTAGTCCCCTACTGTTTTTACCATCCAAAAACAATGTTATGCTATATTAAATGGAGACGTGTCAAGCACTAGGACCAAGTGTAAAACAGCCACTCAAGCTGAAGCCTGTTTCCCTTTAGACTGCTCTTAAGCTCATTGATTGGCTCTGGGTTTTTTTGGTAACATGTGATTGGCCGTCCCCTCTGTCACTCTATCTGGTTGTAAACTAGTGTTTTGCTAGTTCTCCAGAAGTCTGTGTTCACTTGCCACTGTAAGTGGTTTACATGTTGGGAATGGCTTGAATCTGTGTCTGTGTTTGGAAGCTTTGGATAAGTTGATAATGTTGAAATATTAATAGCTAACCCTTCTGTGATCTTTGGGTCAAATTGACCCATGTTAACTGCTTATTTTTACTTAAACATTTGGTGTAATTTTATGTAAATGAGGTCTGTTGACCATACATTACAAACATAAGTGTAAAATTGGTGGTAATGATTTGGAGTGAAGTTGACTCCTGTGAATTTTGTTGAATTGAATTTGCTGTGAGCACACATATACCCAGAATATTAGGCAGCTACTTGCTTCAGGGTCCTGGTAGGTGTCTTTCTCATGGGCACTTCAGCTTTGGATTTTCTTGCCAGTTTAGGGGATCAAACCTGTGACCCTTCATTTCCAAGCCTATTTTTCGAACATTTAGGCTAAGGCTGACCCCTGCATTAAAATCTAAAGTATCCTCTGAAAATGATAACTTTACAGGAGATTATAATGAACGTCAGTGAAACCAGACATATTTCTAATCCACTTTGGCCCAATCCCTGTGTTGACTCATCTACTCATGTCAGCCTCTCTCTCTTTCTATCTCTCTATCTGTCTCTCTTTCTTGCACCCACAGCTCATTTTGTGGTGGATGGCAGTGCGTGTGTGAGTAGCTGCCCACCTGATAAAACGGAGGTTGAGAGGAATGGCATGAAGCAGTGCGAGCCATGCAATGGTCTCTGCCCAAAAGGTGAAGAGTGCATTTCCACCCACAGCAGACTTTACACACAGCCACAGAGTCTGATAACATGGCTGGTATAAAGTAGTAGAATGAGGTCAGGCTGCCTCTCATAGATATTCTTCAGTGGAATGAAACTGTAATGAACTCATGAACCTTTTTATTCACACTTCTGTTTTGACACTGATAACTGTTCATTGTAAATCTCTCTCTCTCTCTCTCTCTCTCTCTCTCTCTCTCTCTCTCTCTCTCTCTCTCTCTCTCTCTCTCTCTCTCTCTCTTCTCTCTACATGGTTCTACAGTGTGTGATGGTACAGGTGCTTCTGACAGGCAGACTGTAGACTCCAGTAATATTGACAGTTTCATTAACTGCACTAAGATCCAGGGCAGTCTACACTTTCTTGTCATGGGCATTAAAGGGTGAGTTTTTCTTCTAAAATCTTGAGACACATGACTGTTAAATGCTTCTTTGAAAAACAACATTGTTGAAAATACAGATACAGAAACTTTGACTTGGTGGGCCTCGAGTAGCTCAGTGGGCAAAGACGCTGACACTCTGACCAGAGGATCGCGAGTTTGAACCCCGGTCATGCTGTTTGCCATCAACAGTCGGGGCCCAAGAGAGCAAAAAATTGGCAGTGCTCTCTCTGGGCAGGTAGATGGCACTCTCACTCTCCCTATCACTTTCACATTGCAATGTCCGCTGGCTCAGGCGTCTACTGTTTGGTCCAATCGGAGCTGGGGACCCTGTGTGCCTTCCTCTGAGCGCGTTAGGCTCTCCAGTGACGGTGTATCAGCGGTGGTTTGAAAAAGCGGTGGCTGCATCACACGCAACGGAGGAGGCTTGTGCTTGCCTGCACCCTCCTAGAGTCAGGGACATTGCAAAGTGATGGGGAGAGGCCTAACGGAGGGGGTGGGTTAATTGGCTACCACTACATTGGGAAGGGGATAAAATTGGCAAAAACCTAGAAATAAATGAAAAAAAAAGAAAAAAGAAACTTTGACTTGATAGTTTCTTTAAATGTGCTGGGAAATGGGGTCCTGTGAGGAGGCCTGACACTACTAATTTTCCTTTAAAAAAAAAAACCTCTGATCCACTGCTTCTAAAATTGACATTCTTAAAGTTCCGTTATTTTCAAAATCATTTGTAAATCACTAAGATTAATCAGGAAATGCACCCCTGATCTGTAGCACAGACAGTGACTTACTCAAAGGCACTTCAGTTGGTTCTTGTTGGTGGGATCAAACAGGCAACCTTCCTTAACCACAAGCCTTCATTATTTATTTTAAATTTAACAAAACAACTGTATTTTGCAGGGATCCATATAATGACATACCACCTCTGGACCCTCAGAAACTCAAAATCTTCAGCACTGTAAGAGAAATAACAGGTAATAGAATTAAGTCATACTACACTACATTACTGTATGTTACCACAGTAGACTTGTAATCATGATATATTCATATGTTGTGTTTTATGTGTTACATTCTGTTGTATTACAATGCACTACCATACATTAACAATGACAGGTCATACTGATAGTGTTTCTTTTTTTGTCTTGCAGGCATTTTAAATATTCAGTCTTGGCCTGCAGAGCTGAATGATTTATCATTTTTCTCAAACCTTACCACTATACGTGGACGATCACTTCACCCGTAAGTGTGTGAATGTGTGTCTGAGTGTGTGTTTTGTCAAGCTTTCATGTCCAGTTGTTTCTAGCATCCCCTGTTTTCCTCTGTCATGCCCCAAATATTGTTCTTTTTTATTCAGACTCTTTGTATAAAGCCTGTATGTAACCCTGTATGTATGGTTGCATGCTAATTCTGTTATTACATGCATTTTACCAGTACTGGTTCACAGTCTTTGCATGCATCTCATCAGTTTTTTGTGTTTATTTTGTGTTTGTGTTTGTCCACCCCATCTCACCATATCTGCTTCCCTTAACTGTGTATCATCATCAGCTCTAAAAGGTATGTAATCCAAGCTGCCCTTAAACACTGCAGACTGCATGGCTGTAGAGCTTCAAAGAATGCTAGAATCTCCCTTTGAGTCCTTGTTTCTATGTCACATTTTCTTTATCTTCCATATACAGATACACTTTAGGGATGTTACAGTTAATGACATAGTAATCAAAGTGATATACCACTTATGTTAGATCCACCAGCCAACACACCCATGTGAGGCCTGTATGGGCAACCCAGCAGAGTTCTAGCATGTCTTGTTCATGGATTAAATGTTGGCCTCATATTTGGATGGCCTGCCTCCAGAGTAAGTGATGGGACCAGCATATGCCACACTGGGCTCACCTGACAGCCTAAGGCCGTTGTGGGTCCTATATAGTTACTGGATTGACCACATTTATTCGACATAGATAGCCCACCTGGGTCCCATTAATAGCCCATGTACCAATCTACCCAGTGCCCATGCCCATCTTGAGTCCAGTTAGCCCATATTCAAGTCATGAGGGCCTCTCTAAAGTATACTTGCTGAAAGAAATTTAAAAAGGACTAACAATAAAAAGTACCTTAACTGAACAATAGCAAACCCTTTACAGTACTGTGCAAAATCAGAGGCCAACTTTCTTGTGTTGACTGGTTCACTCAAGATTGTACATATTTTACAGTTTTTTAATGAGCTGTGAGGTCAGTGTTAAACAAACACTAGTACTTAATATAATTTAAAGTTTAAATTAAATATTTGAATCTCAGTAATGAAATGTGTGTTGACTGTTGTTGCATTGAGGTTCTATTATGAGGTCTGTATTTTTAATATAGTAAATCTAAACTGTTAGTATTTATTTTTACATAAGTGCCAATACCCTGCTCTGCAATTAGAAGTATCACAGTTATTATTAAATAGAGATGCACAGAATATTTGTCAACCAAAGTTATTCAGCAGTAAATGGCAAAAAAAAACCAAAAAACCCCACACACTTTCTGTGTTCAAGCGAGTAAGTAAAAATAACAAATAATTTATATTGAACAATGTCATTTTTAATGACTCTGTTTGGACATTTGGAAATGTACTTTTCCTCACCAGATATCAAAACACAGATTCACCAGCACAGTTACAGTTTGGTGGTGAAATGGAAGAAGACAACAAACTACACCTACAACCTTTACTAAACTACACTTGTTATGATGAAGAGAATAGAGCTTTGTTTAGCTTTGTGTTTGGTCTGACAGCTGCAGTGTTAGGGACCATCTCATAATTACCAAAAGAATGTAAAGTGTTTCAGTGTCTGTAGTCAATGATACTCAAATTAAGCGCACAACAGCTCCATGTGCCTTACATCACTCATTTTAGCCATTTTCATGATTCTGTTTCATGTTTTTTATATTAGTAATATTGTATCTCATGTATCTTCATACATATTCATATATTATTGCCTTGTTGTGTAATTTTTCTAATATTTGTTTTATATACAAATATAAAATAATCAATTATACCCAGATAGCAAAATTTTTCTGGCCCACATCTGGCCCTTATCCCCCATGTCATTTGGACCACTTGCCGCATAGACAACACTCCACAATACATATATAAAGGCCAGATTAGGGCCGCATATCAGCCAAATGTAGGTAACACTGCCATATCTCTGCCAGAAATGGACTGCATCTGTATGCTATCTGGGAATTCATGTTATCAAACCTTATGATGTCAAACTAATTTAATTAAAATAGACATTCATTCCTGACTAACTACAAGACTTATTTTGGGAAACAGTTTAGTTACAAATTTTATAATCAATAATTTTTATAAATGACAAACAATTTCAGTATTCAGCCATAAAGTTTCATTTCTGTGCATCCATAAATAAAGTGATACAATTTTGAATCATTTGCCTTTTATGCCATAGTGCAGAGTGTCATAATCATTTCTGCTGTATACTAAACTGAATCTAAAGCTAAAACAATGAACATGATTTTTTTAAAATGTTCTAAAACTAAACACAGAAATAAAAACTATTAGTTAAAACTACTAGTGCATCTTCTAAATTATAATATTGTGGAAAAAGTTCATTGTAGATCATAATTTAATTTTAAAAAGTTAACTGTCATGGTTTATATTCATTATACAGTATGTAAAGTGACATTTCAAACTTTTCAAACAGTAGCACCATTAAAACACAAAAGACTTTTGAAGATGCACTAGTGTATTCCTCTATACCAGGCCCATGAGCGTAATTTGCGAGGGGGATAGGGGGGTTATGACCCCCCCAATAATCTGATCCAATCACTATAACCCCCCCAATAAAGTCAATTTCAATTTACAAAAACATCTTTCATGAATAACTTGTTAATTTTCTTTATTCATGGTCAATATAGTAAAATACTAGCATGTTTAATCGTTTGGTAATGTAACCCATCCTTTCACCACAAAAACTTGGTCATTCAACCTCCAGCAAGCAGCAGCGCTCGCCGTTTGCAGCGTTGCCAGGTTCGTGGTTTTCACGCCAAATTAGACTTGTTTGAAAATCCAGTCGCGGGTGAAAATTCAAGCGTAATAAAAAAAATCCCTTATAAAACAAAAAAGTAAGTCGTACACTCATTATTGTTTTGCCATTCGCTTTAAACGTGTGACAGACATATTTTGGGCCAGTTTAAGCTTCTGAAGGACGGTTTTAGACTGACTTTGGACTGGATATTTTTTGCTGGACCTCTCAACCCTGACCGTTTGCTTGCTTGTGCAAGCAGCTGCTGGGGGAGTGGGTGTCGTAAGAAAAAACGAAAAGAGCACCAAAAAGTGGACAAAAAACACTCATTGTTGGTCGACAACACCGCCTTGTAAAAAGCGGATAATCAAAATGAGGTAAATGTATATGTATTGTTAGCTGATGACTGAATAACTATGCCGCTGTGTATCAGACACACTATGAATACCCGTTCAGGTATTTTAGCTAGCTCCGTTAGCTCCGCATTTCTTAATTGTTTAAGGTGCAGAGTAAATACAAAGAAAGTTAAATAAATACACAGTAAAAGCATTACAATGTATTTCTAATACGGTTAACCCAAAATCTCCTGAATCCTTTTAGAAAAGTAAATGATTTAATAAATAAATAAATATTCAGACAGCTCAACGGGGGACCCAAAGTTACGCCCTTGACCAGGCCCTAATCTAAATCTGCATCATCCACACCTAAATCATGACATGCACGCGCACACACACATGTTGTACATGGATGCAAACTCAGGTGTGTTTATAGTCTTTGGATAACACAATAAAAGAAGATATCCATTCTTTTGCATGTGTTGTGTAATATAGCTGATAAATGAGCAGAGCAGAACATGTATGAGCAGAATTTCAGAATTGTAGTTTATGTGGTACCTTACACAGGTCATAAAAACAGACTGATTCACAGAAAGATTGCTTTGATATGCTTTCCAAGATATGCGCCAGACATGTTCCTGGAGTGAATTCCCCAGACTGTGTGTGTGGGTGAGTTTTCTCTTTTGTCCCATTCTCCCATGACATTATGCCATCTCTCTCTCTCTCTCTCTCTCTCTCTCTCTCTCTCTCTCTCTCTCTCTCTCTCTCTCTCTCTCTCTCTCAGACCCTTCTCTCTGTTAGTGATGAAGGTGGACTCTCTCACATCTCTGGGTCTGCGCTCTCTGAGGGAGATCAATGACGGCAATGTGTATATCAGTAACAACACTAATCTGTGTTACCATCACACTGTGGACTGGGGCCAGATTTTCACTGGCAGCCCCAGCCAGCACAGGCGCTCCTATGATGATATCAAGTTCAATAAACCCCGGAGCCAGTGTGGTAAGGGCTGTACAACACATCAATCTACAGCAACTCAAGTGAATAGATTTTAGGACAGTTCTAATTGATTATTATGATGTGCGTGCTTATTTTTAGGCCAAAATAAAGTTGAGATTTAAAACAGAGATTATTATTCACTCCATACTCTTACTAGGAACAGTATGAATTGGGAGGACATACTGTATCGACTGTATTTTAAAAGCAGTTCTTAGTGACATTTGTATGTGTAATATATACAAATAATTCTCAATCATCCCAAAATAGTTTAAATCAATTAAAATAATTAAGGCACGGGGAAATTTGAGATTTCATGATGCATCATAATTAAATAAATATATAGTTTGCAAATATGCAGTTTCTTGTTAATAAGCTTTAACCTTGTGTCTGTGTGTGTTTACAGAGGCTGAGGGCCATGTATGTGATGCGCTGTGTTCAGACGCAGGCTGCTGGGGCCCTGGACCTGAACAATGTTTGTCCTGCAGAAACCACAGTCGTCACAGCACCTGCGTGGCTGAATGTAACATCTATTCTGGGTCAGTCTTTGTGATTTCAAGATGAATCTAAAATCATATCAACTGGCTGTGTTTTTAAATGGTGTTTAACAAGCTGCATCTGCTGTGGATATAAACAAAGTGGTTGATTAATGAGGGAGTGTGGAGGAGAAGCAGGATGAAGAAGTAATCCAAACTGAGGAGTTTATTGTAATAAACCGTAAAGTAAACACTGACACAGAAAAGCAAATTGAAACAATACAATGGACAAATCACACGTGAGCACAAGCATGGACATTCAATGACTGATGAAGGACAGAGAAACAAAAGGGGCTTAAATAGTGAACATAATCTAATGGGCAAATGCACATGCAGGGCTGTGAATAACACAAGACAGATGTCAATGTGACAAGGGTGTGGACACAAAGACATGATGTAGATGGGGAATGAAAATGCTAACAGGCTCGCGGCAGTGGGTGTTACAGGTTGCATCTCATGAATGACTTACAAAATGACAAAAGATGTTTTCCACTAATAAAAATGCTATTACCTGTTATAGCAGCAAATAACTCGACTGACCATATAGGTGCACTTTGTAGTTCAGCAATTACAGACTGCAGCCCATCTGTTTCTCTGTATACTTTATTAGCCTCCTTTCACCCTGTTTTTCAGTGATCACAGAACAGGTATTATTTGGGTGGTGGATCCTCTCAGCACTGCAGTAACTCTGATGTGGTGGTGGTGTGTTTGTGTGTTGCACTGTGACTGGATCAGACACAGCAGAGCTATTGTAGTTTTTCATCCTCTAGTCCTTTATTGGTGGTCACTGGACACTGTTGTTGGATAGTTGTGGTTGGTGCACTATTTTCTCTCCAGCAGTGACACTGAGTTGTTTAAAAACAACAGCAGCTCTGCTGTGTCTGTCATTAACACACCACCACCGTGTGAGTATCACTGCAGTTGAGAGAATGATCCAAAGCCCAGATAATACCTGCTATGTGGTGGTCCTCTGGTGGTGCTGTCCATTGAGTCTGTAATTGTAGAACTGCAAAGTGCACATACCATATTTTCCGGACCATAAGTCGCGGTTTTTTTCATAGTTTGGCCGGGGGAGCAACTTATACTCTGGAGCGACTTATGTGTGAAATCATTAATACTGTGGCGACCCAGACGGCTCGCGAATAACTCCTCGAGAAGCCATTTATAGACGT
>BRDA01049534.1:0-18394 GCA_036984385.1 Crenuchus spilurus
ATAAACATATTCTGGTTTGTTTACTTGTTTGTTTACTAAATAATTCCATATGTATTTCTTCATAGTTTGGATGACTTTAGTATTAATCTACAATGAAGAACATTTTTAAACAATGAAAAACCACTGAATGTCCAGAAGCTGTGTCCAAACTTTCGACTGGTACTGTACATGGAGGTCAGGTGAATTAGGTACTCTAAATTCTCTGCATGTACTGTATGTACCCAGCGATGGATTGGTGGATTGGTCCTTGGCTAAGATAGTGTGTAATGTCCTGCCCTGAACCTGGTGAGGGGGTAGAGGACTAACTGTGACCCTGATTAGAATTAAGTGGATAAGATAATAGATGATGAATGAGGAGACTGAAAAATAAAAAGAAATAAGACACTGATGACTGTGAAATTTTAATTCTTAAGTAGTCACTTGTGAACTTTTATTTTGAAGTCAGCACATGGGGCGGCACGGTGGCTTAATGGTTAGCACGTTCGCCTCTCAGCGCTGAGGTCTTGGGTTGGAGTCCACATCTGAGCGAAGTTTCCATGTTCTCCCCGTGTCTGCGTGGGTCTCCGGTTTCCTCCCACAGTCCAAAAACATGGAGGTCAGGTGAATTGGCTACTCTAAAAAAAAATTACCCTGGTGTGTATGCATGTGTATGTCTGTGTATGAATGTACGTATGTATGTTTGCCCAGATATGGTTGGCACTTTGTCCTGGGTGATTCCCCCTAGTGCTCGATGCAGTCCTCCAGGTGGACGGTCGCTTCCGGTTGAGAGTACACTGTGCGCGGTTGGCTGCCGCTTCTCGCCGGTGTGTCTGTATGTGGTTGAGTGTGTGTAAATGGAGTGTGCTGATTTTTCTAATTTTCTTTCTAAAGGAGTTCAGGCTCAGCTGAATGGAGACTGGATGATGGACTGAGAAGAGTTTGAGGCCTCATCAGTGATGTTAGGTGAGAACATTCTGCTGTATTATAAGCTAAGCATGAGCTCAGACTCCTGCTCATTAAATGTTCTTGGTTTTATAATGGTGTTTAAAGGTTAGTAATGGTATTGAGTGACATTGTGATGGTTTGACACCAAAATCGAATGGATAAATAAGTGAAGTGATTGATTTTAGACTCTATTTCTAATGGGATCTAATAGAAAACAAGTGGTCTCTAATGGTCTCCATTAAGCCTGAGTTACATTGCTTGATGAAAATAATCAGAAATGTTCCTATTGGTTTGTCCTTTTCTCAGCAAAATAGACTGTTTCTCACTTGCTGCATTAAGTGCAATACTACTACTACCATCACTAATAATAATAATAATAATAATAATAATAATAATAATAATAATAATAGTAATAGTAGTAATAATAATAATAACAATAATAATAATAGTAACAGTAATAGTAGTAGTAGTAGTAGTAGTAGTAATAATAATAATAATAATAATAATAATAATAATAATAATAATAATAGTAATTATAATAACAAAAAAAAAAAATAAAAAAAAAAAAATAATAATAATAATAATAATAATAATAATAATAATAGTAGTAGTAGTAGTAGTAGTAGTAGTAGTAGTAGCAGTAGTAGTAATAATAATAATAATAGTAATACATTTTTAGTGTGCTTTTGTACAGTTACAGACTTCACTGTGCTCATATTTTGAGTGTAATTAATTTGCAAAAAAAAACAACAATAAACAGATTTATTATTATTATTATTATTATTATTATTATTATTATTTTTGTGTACAAAATTTTAGAACTTTCTGAATGTGATATCATGACAGTCCTGGTTTAAAAAATTAAAAGGAAAATGTTAAACAGCTGGTAAAGATGTCCATGGGAATCTGAGACAGATATACATAGTTACCAGAACAGCCAAACAGACTTTTTGAACTATATGAGTCATAATTTCATCATTTAAATACAAGAATAGTTATATAATTTATTCATTACACATAAAGTGAGACATTTCAAGCTTTTTGCACAATGTTAATCAGCCTAACTTATAGCTCATGAGCATATATGCAAGGTGAGGGGGTGAGATCACACTTGGGTGTCCCCTCCCCTTTACTCAGTTATACAGTTCTACCTTTATTTATGCAGATTATATGTAAATCAAGCAGAAAACATTGGTTATTGTTTATCAGTATTACAATAACCTCCTTCAGCAGAGCCTGAACAGTCTAAACCTCTGGTAGACCTTGTGTCATTATGAAAGAGAGGACATGTCCCTCTAAACGAGTCAGCAGGTAAGTTTATAATACCTATACAAACGTAAGAAGCTGGTTGTTTCCAGTCACCTCCATCAGTATCAACATTAGATTAGATTCAACATTATGCCAATGTGATTTTGAACACAACAGAATTTGACCTCCACAGTGAAACACACACACTAACTAGTGAACACAATAGACTGGGAACATGTGTGTGAAGTGGTGGGCAGCCCTTTCCACAGCAGTACAGTTGGGGGTTAGGTGCCTTGCTCAAGAGCACTTCAGTCATTATCTGTCTGGGGTCTAACTGGTGACCTTCCGGATCCTAAATCCCTAATCACCAGGCCAGGGCTACCCCCCAAAACATTAAAATTAAAGCTCTAACACACCACCACCTCATCAGTGTCACTGAGAATGATCCATCAGCTCTGTGGAGGCTCCTTATCATTGAAGAACAGGAAGTATACAGAGAACCAAATGGACTACAGTCTATACATGTAAACAGTGGAGGGCTCCGAGTGGCTCAGTAGGCTAAGACGCTGACACTATGACCAGAGGATCGCGACTTTGAATCCCGGTCATGCTGTTTGCCATCAACAGCCGGGGGCCCAAGAGAGCAAAATTGGCAGTGCTCTCTCTGGGCAGGTAGATGGCGCTGTCTCTCCCCATCACTCTCACATTGCAATGTGCGCTGGCTCAGGTGTCTACTGATTGGTCCATTAAGAGCTGGGCTTTCCTCTGAGCACGTTGGTTCCCCAGTGACAGTGTATCAGCGGTAGTTTGAAGAGAGGCGGTGGCCGCATCACACACAAAGGAGGAGGCTTGTGCTTGTCTTCACCCTCCTAGAGTCAGGGACAGTGCAAAGTGATGGGGAGAGCCCCCTAGTGGATGGGATGGGTTAATTGGCTACTACCACATTGGGAAGCGGAGAAAATGAGCAAAAAATATATAAAATATTTTTTAAAAAACAGTGGAGGAGCTGATAGGTGCATAACACAAACCTGATGTGTGTTGTGTGTTGAGATGTTGGCTGTCCTGTGTGTGTGTGAGTGTGTATAGAGTGAGCTGTCAGCAGTCGGATTCCCTACAGAATAAAGACACAATAACGAGTTATTCAGGCCTGGTTAACAATCACAGCTAATCTGCTGGGAGTCTTTATCCCATGGAATTTGCTGCCGTTTTGAAGCCTGCAGTAATTAAATGCCACGTTCTATTCACTGTTTCTGACTTAATTTAGAAAGGAGGCACAATGCAATTAGCAATCGACAACAGCAGGAACGCAGCAATCGGCATGAGATTCAAATTGGTCAATAAAGCAGCTCCCGAATGGTACTAACAAGCTCTCACTCATTGATGAATTACAGTAAATTGAGGGTATGGACACACCAGGCAAATCCGGCACATTACAAACCGAATGACTTCCCTGTCTGTCTTAGTGAGTGATCCTCTTTATAGGAGGATATGAAACATTACTGTTTATTTTGTTGGTGCTGTTTCTTGTCGTACTGATAAAAGTAAACAAATGGAACGTTCTCGCTGTTTGGAGCATGTTTCAGAACCAGCACGGCTCTATTCTCACATCAACAAAGGTGTCATCTCTGATCTGTGTCATTTGTTTATCATCTTCTTTTCAGAAATGAGCTCAAAACAGTGTTTCTCCATCGTTACCTGCATAAGCGTGTGTGGCACATTTATTTCTCAGCTGCTGAAAGAATATCACAGCTTTCGTTAACAACAGGAAACGTTCAAATAAAGGTGCCATCAAAGAACCTTTCACGGAATGGTGCTTTAAAATGTACATTATATGTCCTAAAGTTTGTGGACACTCCTTCTAATGAATGAATGAATGATTGTTACACTTATATAGCGCCTTTCTCAAACCCAAGGACGCTTTACAATCAACACACTCCATTTACACACACTCAATCACACACACCGGCGAGAAGCGGCAGCCAATTGCGCACAGCGTACTCTCAACCAGAAGCGACCGTCCACCTGGAGGACTGCATCGAGCACTAGGGGGAATCACCCAGGACAGAGTGCCAACCATATCTGGGCATACACACATTCATACACAGACATACAAACACCAGGGTAATTTTTTTTTAGAGTATCCAATTCACCTGATCTCCATGTTTTTGGACTGTGGGAGGAAACCGGAGTCCCCGGAGGAAACCCACGCAGACACGGGGAGAACATGGAAACTCCGCTCAGATGTGGACTCGAACCCCAGACCTCAGAGCTGAGAGGTGAACGTGCTAACCACTAAGCCACCGTGCCGCCCACTGAATGCATTCAGCCACACAGATGTACACACAGCTTGTCTAGTCCATGTAGAGAAGTACTGCCAATAGAATAGGACTAAACATTGGCACCATGTCTAATGTCAGGTGGGCTAGAGGGGTATAAAGTCCCCCAGCATTGAGGAACTGTGTTCTCTCAGTACTTTGGAGATGACCTGGGAATGAAGATGAGGTGATGTCTAACATCCTGAGCTCATTTAAATTGTGTAGCTGAATGTATCACAGCAATGGTGCAAAATCTAGTCCCTGGACAGTAGAGACTCTGAAAAAAGCAGAATAATCTCATTTTAGTACCCTAATGAATGAGCAGTACCTTTGTCCGTATAGTGTATTGCAGTATTTGAGTGTACACAGTAAATCTGCCAGTGTTAAATCAACACTATTAGAGTTAAATTAACACTGAAGGTGTCAAAATGTAACAGTCTCAGTGTTAATTTAACTCTAATAGTGTTGATTTAACACTGGCAGATTTACTTTTAAAACTATATATATTTTTATTTTACAAAAACAACATGTTTATTGATGTCTACTTTTAACAAAAATGGCTCTACTTAGTGAAATTGTGGCTCCATTTTTGAAGCTATAGAACATATTTTTATATAGCTTCTTAATTCTATCTTGCAAATGTCTGATTATTTTTCCTCTTGTATGAAATCCATTTTCATTTTTGATGAGCATATGTATGGTGACGTCCTCTATCCTGTCCTGTTTTCAGGATGAACAGACCAAGAGAAATCCTTTGCATTGGCCCTCGAGTGGCTCAGCAGGCTAAGATGCTGACACTATGACCAGAGGATCATGAGTTCGAATCCCAGTCATGCTATTTGCCATCAACAGCCGGGGCCCAAGAGAGCAAAAATTGGCAGTGCTCTCTCTGGGCAGGTAGATGGCGCTCTCTCACCCTATCACTTTCACATTGCTATGTCTGCTGGCTCAGGCATCTACTGATTGGCCCATTCAGAGCTGGGAATCCTGCGCTTTCCTCTGAGCGCGTTAATATCAGTGGTAGTTTGAAAAGAGGTGGTGGCTGTATAACACGCAACAGAGGAGGCTTGTGCATGTCTTCACCCTCCTAGAGTCAGGACCATTACAAAAGTGATGGAGAGAGGCCTAAAAGAGGGGATGGGCTAATTGGCTACTATTACATTGGCAAGGGGATAAAAATGGGCAAAAACTTTATTTAAAAAAAAGTTCTTTGTATTAAAAACTGAGTTTGGGTTTTGTAAACTTACATCAAATGATCTACACATTGCATTTGCTAAGGAACCATTGAAGAACCCATGTCCATGCCATTCGTAATGAGTTCAAGAATGAGAACGTGACTTTAAAACGTTTCATTTTGCCCTCTCTTCTAATGACGTGGATGTAAATTAGCCCTAAAGCAGTGTGACATAACTCTGTGGCCTAGATAACTTAGAACAGGGAAGTGATGCTTTATCTGATCAGAGAATAAGTCTGTCTTTCAAACGTGAGCTCCTCGAGCCTCGGATCTGAATCGGAAAATCAGGAAAGACAAACTGGGCTGTGCCGCTTGCTCTGAAAGTACCTTAACTAGGATTTATTTTGCTCTGGAGTCTAAATTGATAATAAACTAAATGAAGTATAAATGTACGCTTCTGGCATGCGCACGTCTTTCCAGTGAACCAGGATTAAGTTTAAGTGCTTTGTTGTTTGTTCGTTCTTTATTGACCCAATTTTCATGACTCATTTGGAATACTCTGAACAGCACTCTAAGTACAATGCACCAGGAGTTAGGAGTTAGGAGCGGCTTGACATAAATGTGTGATTAGAGCTTTGCTGGCAATCAAAAGGAGAGTCTGAGCAAAGGAGAGAAAAATATACTTGGTTAATATGTGGTGTTTTCTTGTGAATCAGAGACTTTTCTTGCTTTGTTTACTGGCTCATAATGAGCAGTGGAGAGCCATTGTTCCTCTTTTGCAGGTGTGTAACATCAGGTCATGCTAATTGTTGTTGGCAGATGCTGGAGTTTTCACCTCAATCCTTTCATGTTGACCTTCACAAAGATTATTAGACAAAACCTGAAAGCTGTGAAATCCAACCTTGTGTCGCAGGGATTGGCAGTAATGAGCCTGACTTTAGGTGTGTGGCAGGCAGGGCAAACACATCCAATCGATGGCATAAAAAGAAGTATTAGTATTAGTATTGATATGCTTCTCACCCAAGTAATCCTTTAATCATTGGCCAAGGCCACGCTGAGACAGCCAGAGTCAGGCGTGATCACAGGAGAAGAGAGGAATTCTAGATACAAACATTAACAAGTACTTATAACGTTTGTTTCCCAAACAATGTTCCCTCAATGTTCCCTCAATGTGAGTTTCTTAACATTCTCAAAAACGTTTTTCTTGTTAGATGTTCCCAGAACTTCCTTTGCTAACTATTGAAGTTGAACATTCCAATGCAACATTCCCACAACCAGAATAAAACAGAGGGATGTTCTGAGAAGCTCGTTTTAAATCCGTGTGTTTGGTTGTAGGAATGGTGCATCAGAATCTTTCCTCAACACAAATTTTGTCCAGTTTTCTTAAAGTTTGCAGAATATTTTTCCAGATGAAGATGTTTCCAGAATGCCATCTTATTTGGAACATCTACTTTAGAACATTTTAGACATTGAGAGAACATTTAACAAGCCAATCAGATCCTCTTGGACTCATTAGAGTAAACATCCAAGGAGCTCCACCTACAGCTTGAGAACTCAGCTGTGCCATTTTGATTTTGAGAGAGCAAGAGCGCGCTTTTGCAAGCCAAATATGTCCAAATAAGGATATTAAAAGCAAAGCATTTCTTAAAAGTTTAACTGTACTGAATTTCGGCTGTTTTGTGCTTATTTTTATGGTTTTTATTTTAGTTTTGTACTGTACTTGGTGGTTTCTGCTGTGTTATTTCTACACAAACTGAAGTCTTCTTACTCACATCACACAGTTTATGAATAGAGCTGAGAGAGTGAATGGGTGCTGTGCAGCTTAATCACTACATATTTTGGCCAAATGGGACAGAACCCAAGGAACTTGGTTAACTGTTGGAAAAACTGTTGTAATATGTCCAGATTAAGTACTTAATATTTTTTTTATTTCTAAGTTTTTGCCAATTTTTATCCCCTTCCCAATGTAGTAGTAGCCAATCAGCCCATCCCCTCCTTTAGGACTCTCCCCATCACTATTGCAATGTTCCTGACACTAGGAGGGTGAAGATAAGCACAAGCCTCTTCTGATGCATGTGATGCAGCCACCGTCTCTTTTCGAACTTCAACGGATACACCATCACTGGGGAGCCAACACGCTCGGAAAGCGCAGGATTCCCAGCTCTGAATGGACCAATTAGTAGACGCCTGAGCCAGCAGACATTACAGTGTGAGAGTGATGGGGAGAAAGAGCGCCATCTACCCGCCCAGAGAGAGCACTGCCAATTTTTGCTCTCTTGGGCTCCAGCTGTTGATGCAAACAGCATGACCGGGATTCAAAGTCGCAATCCTCTGCTCATAGTGTCAGTGTCTTAGCCTGCTGAGCCACTCGGGGCCCTACATTAAGTACTTTTAGATAATTTGTTTTGGCAAAGTATACGTAAAGGGGAACATATTAACGGATGGTGTGTTTTGCAAACATTTCAGGCATTGTGTCATTTAACCAGATAATGCAATCGATTGTGTGTCAGAAGCAGTTTTCATGTTGCATGTGTGTGTGTGTGTGTGTGTGTGTGTGTGTGTGTGTGTGTTCTGACAGGATGGTTTAGTGCAGTGCATATTTCTTTCATTCTGCCGTTATCCCTCTTTTGTTCGACTCTCTCAGATGTGCTAGTTACCACAAAAATAGACCTTGGATGAGTCCCGCAATGTCAAACGCATTTGATCCCGTCTGCATAAATTGCTTGGGGAATCAAACCGTGATGAGCTGTACAACACAGTCCTAGCTAGTGTGCAGTAATTTCCCACGCTTGCCTTTGATGACTACTTTTATGGTGCGGCGGGCGAAGCGTCGGAAGATTCTCCACGCCCCTGTTCAACATGGCAGCCTGCATTAAAAATAATGAACTACATAATTGCCCATTTCATTATTGGCCCGTGGATGACACACGGCCTTTCTGTGTGCAGATTGAGGGTAATTACTTTCAGGGACCTGCGCGCCCTTTCTAAGATGTGAGCTGTGGTCTAGTGTGGAGCTTGTTTATCTACCAGTTTGCAGTCCAAAGCGACAATGGGCACTTTCCAGAAACCAATTTCATCAAAAAAGCCACAGAAAGAGCTATGAATATTCTTATAAATTGGAGCCTTTCAGCAGATCTTTTAGTACAATTGGTCCCCTGTTGTTTGGAGTGCTGACCAAAGCGTTTTCACTGAGAACTAGCGGCTGATTTACCTCAACAGTGGAAGATGTGAATAATTCATCAAAAAAAAAAAAGTTAACTTGGCTAGCAATAAGTGAGCTCTGGTTGGTTTGTGTTGTGGTTGTCAGGTGGTTTGAATGAGCCTGTAGCGCCCTGTCACTACTCAGTCTGCGCTGTCTGCCCAGTGTGCCCAACTAACTAATAAACTATCCTAAAGTTACTTTACATGCCATATGGCTACTAATTTGTCATTTATCTTAATATGGGATAATATCTGCTTCATTTTGATTCAATGGTAGTGCAGTATTTTAATATTTAACCCAAATTAACATTAGATACAGGTCATATACACTTTCCAAATGTTCTAATGAATGTATTCAGTTGCTGACACAGATGCACAGCTTGTCTAGTCCCTGTAGAGAAGTACTGCCAATAGAATAGGACTAAACATAAACCTATTGGCACCATGAAACATTTTGGCCTATCTAGATTGATTTTTTGTAGTCTGGACAGGCAAAAACCACAAGGTTTGGAATCCAATTACAGTCAAATTTGTTCAGGTCTGTATCAGTCTGTTCGCTCTGGCCACTCAAATTAGATTTTGAAGTGTCTATCGCATCAATCACAACACAACGAAAAATGACACATCAAATTCAGAGTGACCGAAGTTTGCCAGGTCCTAAAAAACTCTAAAGAGTCTAATCACAGTTGGTTGAGGAAGTTATAACTGCTGTTTAAAATCTTTAGTCTTACTCTAATCTATATTTTCAGATCTCTCCATTGGAATCTTCTAATATTAGAAACCTGAAGCATCTCCAACAATACTATTGTTCTACTGTGTGACTTTAACCCCCTGGAGTTTGAGGGTATTTCAGATGCTCTGATGTAGTCTGATATGGCTTGACTTTTGCAAAAATTACACACATCTTAAATTATTTTTTATTATCACAAACTCAGCAACAACAATGGCAAAACAGTAAGAATGTCATAAATCTGTATTTTGATTAAACAGACCCTGTTTTTAGAAATTGTACGTGGTTTTATTTCTAAAGCTTAATAAATGAGAGGTGACACTCTGTTTTCACTCAGCCACTAACCCTACACTGAATGTTTATGAGATAAGTGTGAACAATCAGGTGAGAGGTCTTCCACAGATTCTACAAAGGCTAGAACCCACCAATGAAATGTCTGGAATTACCATGTCATTATCATATGAATGATATCGCATCTTTTGGCTGGAAAATATGCACAGCTGTCTGACTCACTCTTGCAGATGTGTCTCTGCTTATTTAAGCTCCTCTCACAAAAATCTAAAACTATATTCTGATTCAAACAATATATATGTGAAAAGAAGATGCTTTAAGGTTTCTGGGGTATGTTTATTTTTGTTCCCAGGATAAAATCTTGCCATTTTTGTGGAATTTTCATTAATATGCCATAGGAGTAATTTTACCCAGAAGTGCAAAGATTTTGCGGGAAAACAACAAACCTGGCAACCCTGAAGCCACATCACCATGGTGGCTGTATTTACTGAGGCTGCACTGTTACCACAGAAACCCACACACAGATGTGTGATGTGCTGACAGACAAATCTGATCTGATCACTTAGTAATAACAGTGTGAACAGTCATCTCCGCAGATCTGTTCTGAACAAAATTTACCTGCAATATGTAGCCTCAAAAGTTATCATGTTATGGGCAGAGGACCATCAGGCAGGTGGTTTTAATGTCATGGTTGGTTGCTGTATGTGTTCTTGCTGATGAGACTAGCAAAGCACAAGAGCTGTGAAACTAGGGTAGATGCTCACAGGCTTATTTTGGATGAGACTAAGTGGACATAAAATGAAGAGCTCACCATTAAGGAGGGGAAAGGTAAATAGGCTAGTCAGCCCCTGCCATTCTCAGGGCAGACCTGGACAGGAACCATACATCATATGAAATTCTAGTGAACCAGTTTAAACCAAGGTCAGCCAATGTTTTGACCTGGAGACTCTGTCTAAAGTGGGTGCTTGTGGAAGATTTCATAATAACTGCTTGGCCAGCCCTGAATATGTTGTGCACATTAAAGCGATTCTGGTGCTTCATCTAGTTCACTAGTGTTCTGCAAGGATGTCTGGAGAGAGATGGTTTTAAAATTGAGTGAAAAGGAACTTATTATTTCGAGGAGGAGATGCACTAAATGTCCAAATGTTTGTGGACATCTGAACACATTAGAAGATGACACAGCTGTAGGTCCTGAGTGGCTCAGCAGGCTAAGACGCTGACACTGATAAGAGGATCACAAATTCGAATCCTGGTCATGCTGTTTGCCATCAACAGCCGGGACCACAGAGAGCAAAAATTGGCAGTGCTCTCTCTTGGTGGGTAGATGGCGCTCTCTCTCTCCCTATCACTCACACATTGCAATGTCCGCTGGCTCAGGCATCTACTGATTGGTCCATTCGGAACTGGGGACCCTGCGCTTTCCTCTGAGCATGTTGGTTCCCCAGGGACAGGGTATCAAACGATAGTCGAAAAGAAGCGGTGGCAACAGAGGAGACATGTCTATGTCTTCACCCTCCTAGAGTCAGGGACAGTGCAAAGTGATGAGGAGAGACACTAATGGGTTGGGTTAATTGGCGACTACCACACTGGGAAAGGGAGAAAATTGGCAAAAATTTAAAATATTTAAAAAAGGTGACAGAGATGTAAAAATGCACACCACACCTTACGATTAAACTGTCCTGGGTGGCTTCATTTGGTGACGTTCTAGGCAGCAGATGGGCCGTGTATGCATCTCTGTGCACATTCAGATGATCAAGAGAGCGAAGGCAGAAGCATGAAGGCGTGTTTGCCAGAGTGCAGCAGCACGCTGCAATTAATACGGTCCCCAAGGAGCGCTCCACCAAGATGCATCGCAGGCAGTGCTAGATCCTGTGAAACTGTTCCTGCCAAATAGTACCCTCCTATTTTAGTAAGAACCTTGCAACTGATAATTGTAGAAGGTGGGAATGGCGCAGTTGGCCAGATTGCTCAAGTGATAACTGGATTGACACTTCAGAAGTCAAGTTGAGATGGGTGATAGAAGAAGAAAATAACAAGCTACACAGCTAACGCGTTCCCAGAACATTCTGTTATCGTTCCAGTTTGGTTGTGGGAATGTTGCATTGGGATATCTGTGAGATATACACAGTCCAGTGGATCCAGTTAACCACATGACTTAAAGCAGGGGTGCAAACTCCAGTCCTGGAGGATTCCTGCACAGTTTGGTTCCTAATCAAACACATCTGATTCAGCTCAGCTGGTTTAACTGTAGAGTCAGAGCATCACCAATCTGTGATGGACACCAGGACTGGAGTTAAACACCCCTGAATTATAGGAATTGTTGCTATTATCTGTGATGCTTGCACAGAGAAATTTGACCTCCATATTTAACCCTGTGAAACTCCCAAACACTAGGGGGCAGTGAGCACACATGCTCGAATTGGTGGGCAGCCTCTATCCCTATCCACAGCTCCCGGCTCTTCAGTCATGTCCTGAAAGGGGATTGAACCAGCAACCTTCTGGTCACAAGACCATGTTCCTAACCTGCAGGCCAAGGCTACCCCCTACACAAGCCACCCATGCAGAGTACAATGGATTAGCAGTCCATAACCTCAACCACTAGGCTACCTTGTCTTAAAACTTCAAAGATGGGCTCATCCAGAATTTGAGCCCTCAAAGTGAGAATCCCACCCCTAAACCAGCAACCCAGTCTTGTAAAGTCCATGCTCAGCATATTAGCATATCAGACTCATCAACCACTCTATCTACAATCCAGCTGGACACCAGGTAAGACGATGGGTATCTAGAAGCTTGAGATGTCAAATGTGAATTGACTAATCATACTCTTGCTGTAATATTGCACCGTAGTGCTGCTAAGCCCAGTTCCCAGTTCTTCTGAAGGCTGCAGAGCTACATGAGAAGGAGGTGCTGGTCTGTCCAAGGCAATCTTCATTCGTCAAGCTGTCACAGGTATGTGGTGGTGAGTGTATGAGTGTGTGTGTGTGAAAGCCATGCCTCCAGGCATCGCTGGGAGCCAGTTTACAGATCTGACACCTCCTCCTGTGTGACTCGGCGAATGACGGCTGGTAGCGGGACAGTCCCCCCACAGAGACGCTAATCCAGTGGGTTTGCTCTGGTCTGCTGTCAGCCGCCCAGGCCGCCCAGCTGAGCTGCAGCGCCTTATTTTAGACGCCTCTCTCCGTGCCGCAGTGCTTCATCACAGAGGCCTTCGGGCTTGACGCTTTCTGCCTGCGTGCCGAGCCTTTTCTCTTTCTTCAGGAAGAACAAATCAAATCACAACACATGTCAGATGTGGGCGTTTATGGATCTTCTGTTTAAAATCCAAAGCGTGGCAAATCCTATAGTGCATGCACTTCAAAATAAAGCTAATGCTGAGCTTAGTCGCTAAAGTAAAATATAGTAACCCAACGTTGCCCAAAGTACATCAGTGGAATGAGGAACATTGCTTTTACTTGCTGTACATTATTGAAGAACAGAAATGAAACAGACTTTATTGCAAGGCCATAGTAGTGACTGAGAAACTGGTTTGGGGGGGGTGTTAATGTTTGGGAGTCTGGGGCTTACACGAAAATGAAAAATGAACCGTCTGACTTGGTGTGAAATTTATACCCTGAAGTAATCACAGCACCAATTCATAAAATAAAGAGATTTTTTGTTGCGATACTTGCCTGCTTAACCATTGGGAGTCTATTTTGGAATCATTTTGTCTTTATATACCACAATTAAATGCTTAGTGTTGTCTCTTTTCACTCACATCATCTATGTGACCTGAAAAGTGTGGCTTAAGATCAGATTTAAAAGCATTTTAATGTAAGTAAAAGAGTTCACATGGTGAACAAATGGACACTGACTTATCTTCCATATTTAAGGTGGTCGTAAATCCACCTTAGATGGTGCTGCATGAGAATGATCGGGGCATAAACACCTGCAGGGTGTATGACAGGATTCATTGACTGAGAAGAGGTGGTACAGTGCAGTACACACTCTACACATTAACAAAGTAGATGTTAATGATAAAGGAGTGATTGTATTTAGGCAGCAAAGGTCAGAGTGTGAAGGAAGTAGCTGAATTTGCAGGTGTATGGAAGTGTACAGTCATACAGGTCTACCAGCAGTCGTAAACATCCCAGTCTACAGGATTTCTCCTCAGAATTGTGGACGAAAGACGAAACTGATGGTCCTTCACAACCAGTTTCTGAAAGAACTCTCCACAGAGACCTGAAGACCATCAACATATGGACCAGAGTGACACAGAAGAGGTCTTTGCTCACTTCTGCTTACAAAGTTGCTTTGTTAGAGCTGGTCAAGAGATGGTTACCAACAAAAGATGGTATGTCAGTGATGCCAGGTGTTCATCACAGATCTCAGGAAGTTTTCAATGTGGACTGTGTGCAAGCTGGAGGAGGCTTTCTGATGTTCTAGGGGTGTTTTAATTCCACAAAATTGGTTCTTTTGGTTGAGTTGATTGTAAACTGGAACTACAACACTACAAGTGTTGCTCATCTTTATAAACCTCAGTGTCACTTCTGGAGTGTACCAACCAGTCAACAGCATCAGGACCAGAGGACCAACACAAACTGTGCTGAGCTGCTGTCTCTGACTTTACACAGTAAATCTGACAGTGTTAAATCAACACTATTAGAGTTAAATTAACACTGAGAGTGTTACATTTTGACACCATCAGTGTTAATTTAACTCAAATAGTGTTGATTTAACACTGGCAGATTTACTGTGTACATCTACAAGGTGGACCAATAAGGTAGGTGTGTCTAATAGAGGACAGTGAGTGAGTGTTTAATCATCTACAGTAGCTCTAACACACCACCACCACATCAGTGTCACTAAGAATGATCTACCACCCAAAGAATACCTGCTCTACTGTGGTCAATGAATGTAGACACAAAGTATATATACTGAATGACATGACAATGAGTCACTAGTGTTTAATCACTTTCTTGTTCTAAGCTCCTTGGTATTACTTTGATTTTCTGTCTGAGTTTACATGGCCAAATCTTAAGGATTATTACTCCCAAAACATTGGTATTTTTTAAAAAGAACCCTTGAAATTGGAAGATTAATGTGTTTTTGTTCATAAGAATGATTCCATGTGTTTCAAATCTTCTGCTGAATGCCCAAAAAATAGACCATAAAAGCTTTCTACTTTTTCTACTGCGGACCGATAACGAGCGATGCACTTCTGGTACAGACTGTCAATCTGCATAGTGGGATTTCTCTGCCTCTGATTGGTTCACTTTTTTATACACTGATCAATAACAATAGTGGATTACAGTGGAACCTCGGTTTTCATCATTAATTCATTCTAAAATGTTACGAGCGATAACTGAAGCCATATTTTGCATGAGAAATAATGTAAATCCAGTTAATCCAGACACTCCAAAGTATGTTCAAAAATGCATTTTATATAGAATATAGTTTTACATACAGAAAATAATGAGAAATGAATACAATGGATAAACAATCATTTAACATCACTCTTTTGGGTTTACGTTCTGTTTTACTGCATGCTGGTGTGGTCCAACCACAGCCTTTGTTTTGTACACACGTTCTCAAGGTTGTTGGCTGCTAGTTGTTTTCACACCCGTTTTCAGGCAGCAGTGCTGTGCGCCGTCGCTTTAATGTGACATGCTTCAGTTTGTTTTGAACATTATCAATGAGAAAAGTCAGAACGAGCAACAAATGCATGGGTGTGTGATGAAAGCATGGGTGGATGCTTTGTTTTTGCATAATTAGCGGTGCATCATGCTGATGAAAACCGGGTGGATGAATGATAACTGGGACAAAAGTTGAAAGAAGACAGTTCCAGCTTTCCTAAGGCAACTTGGACTTGTGTGTGTCTTATGAAATGTGAAAGTTATGAAATGAAGGCTTTAAAGAATGCAGTAGAGGTTAATCTCTGCAGGTTGATTTCTTCCCCTGAAGCCAAGTGTAAGTGTTTTTGGAGAGGAATGTGCAGGTCCAGGTACTCTGCTGTTGTAAACTCTGACTCTGTATATAATGACTGTAATGAGACACAGCTTAATTATGTGGTTTTATCACAGAGCGTCAAAAATCAGCACCAGAACTGTTTTAATGACCGCATATCTCGGCTCGCTCGGTAAATGAAATGTTTAACAAACGTTTATTATGTCGTAATTAGCATTCAAAGGTAAAACTGTAATGTTACGGCTTTTATGTTTGTTTTATTAATTTTTAATGCACACTGTAGACTTTTCAGTTGAACGATGCCTCTGAATTTACAGCAAACAAGAACATGCATGTAGCTAATATTACACTTCTGCTAACACTGAACGTATTCATTTACAACAAAATAACAGTAAATAAGGAGCAATGCTCTCTCTCTCTCTCTCTCTCTCTCTCTCTCTCTCTCTCTCTCTCTCTCTCACCTTTACACATTCTCTTGCCCTGCTCTTGTCACAACTCTGTCGCAGCCCTTTCCCAGCAGTGCAGCCTATTTTTACAGCCTGCTCGTCTGTGACTGGATTGCAGAGGTCAATCATAAACCGCACAAGAGGTCTGACAAGTTATATAGAGCAGAACAGCCAAGACGACTCAGAGGTGTCCAGTGTAAATAGTAAATATGTGTTATATGTACCCAGCGGTGCATCTCTTAATGAGGAATGGATACATACAGGGGGTCCATAATTACCTGGATAATTATTAGCTTTCTACGGAAATGATCTCAGATAATAGTGCATACGACTTACATAAGTTTCTTATGGCTACATAGATGTGACTTTTGTTGGGTGAATGCTCAGAGTTGGTTTTACAGCCATTTAACACATTCATTTTGATTCTTAATCAAGCTGCTCTTTTGTGGTGAGCTCATCAGTAATCTGACTGGCTGGATTACAGCTGGGCAGTCCTGAAGCTAGAAATGGTGCGTGCCAGAAAATTGGGTAGAAATGAAGCTAGCAAATGGAGAGCTGAGGAAAAACTGGAGAGGAGAGATAAGAGGAAGATAACTAATCATTTGCATGGCATGCAAGAGAAGTGTGTGAGAGAGGTGATGAGAAATTTTGTGGATAATGGCTATAACATGTTATGTAATTTATATATTTATAGCCATACTGTTACCCCGACCAAGACAAAGTGAAAGATAATGGATGGAAAGATTTACAGTGGTGCTTGTAAGTTCATGAAAACTTTAGAATTTTCTGTATTTCTGCATAAATATGACCTAAAACATTATCAGATTTTCACACAAGTCCTAAAAGAAGATAAAGAGAACCCAGTCAAACAAATTAGATAAAATATTATACTTGGGCATTTATTTATTGAGGAAAATGATCCAATCTGGCATTTTATGAGAGGCACTACTGTATGGTCAGTGCTTAATTAATGCATTATAACAGGTTCTTATAGACATGACATTAATAAGCTTGGCTAATAAATAAATTAAGGCTATTTATGAGTTAATAATGCCTCATTAGAGTTTATTAGAGTTGAGTTATTGTTCATTAGAGTTAATATTGTCTCTGGTGGTGGATGTTATTCTCAGAGACATTGCTTAATAATTTATAATGTTTAATACCATCTTACGTGACATTAATAGCTTTATTTATAAGGTGTTACAGATCTTGTATTTATAAACTAAGAAGCTGAAGTGTGGACAACCTCAGAGTTAAAGGGGTTAATCGGTTTTCCATTTGCAGCTCCTGTAAAGAGAGTCCGGTGTGAGAGCTGTAAAGCTGTGACTGTAACAGGCTGAGCTGGGTGAAATGCATGCAGAGAGATCAGCAGCGGTAATGAATTAACACTACTTTAATCAGGTCTCCACTGTGTCTCTGCAGAGTGCTCAGTTCAGCAGGCTGGAGGTCTTCATTTAGCTTTTCTCCTGTGTGAAAGACGTGATGAGCTACAGTCGTACACACAAAGAGTGACTACTGCAGGGTCTAGCAGAGAAGCGCATGCGTTTAACTCATTGTAGGAGCCAAGAGTCACTGAAACTAAAGAAATATACATTTTACAAGCCATTTCTGTTTTGTTCCTCAGGGGGAAAACAGGATTAAGCTTAGGATTATAGATAGAAAGCTTCAGATACTTATCAGATCAAGTATCAGACACTTACATCTGTCTGTCTGTCTGTCTCTTTGTGTAATACACAAACACTGAGAGACATATAAAGCCTATGTGTGTTATATACATGTATCTAATATGAGTTTTCTGTATATTAATATTAAATATAATAAAATATGTAATAATAATATGGCCCATATGTAGTCCTCTGTATATATAAACAGTATATAATATATATACAGCACCCTCCATAATTATTGGCACCCCTGGTTAAGAAGCTTCTAATAAATTCTTTTTTTAAGAAAAATAATATAGGACAATGCAAAAAAAAAAGAAAAATCTAAGCTTTAATTTAAGTGCCTTTATTTGGTGGGAAAATAATCACACATTAAGAAATAAATCTTTTGAATGAAATCATGTATGCCACAATTATTGGCACCCCTGGTTTTAGTACTTTGTACAACCTCCTTTTGC
>BRDA01049544.1:0-13760 GCA_036984385.1 Crenuchus spilurus
AATATTAGATGTTGGCACCTCCACATCATTGCATTCAGTTTTTATTCACAATTTGTTTAGTGTCCCAACTTTTTTGGAATCCGGTTTGTATGAAAAAACACAATGTATCATTAAATAAATAAATTAACCATGAATACAGTATAGAGTAAGATTTTCTTGTTTTAAAACAAAAAAAAAGTTGACATGAGCTAGGCTGAAGAATAAAGCTTCCAGATGTTCTCCTCAGTGTCATCACATGAATTTGTTTACCCTCTGGAGTCGCTGCTCCCGCCAGTGGCATATTAACAAAATTCTGCAGAAATATTAATATAATTCTGTAAGATTTTATCCTAAGGTAGGTATAAGGTATAAGGTATGGTTTATTGTCATTGCAACAAGTACAACGAAATTGCATAAGATTGAAAATAACAGCATTAACATTGGGAAAGATAGGAGATAAAAAACATCCTCCCAGACTGTCCCATTGTAAGAAACCAAACAAAACATATCCCAGAAACCTTAAAGGGTCTACTTTTCAAAAATATATAGCTTGAATCAAAATTCAAATTCGAAACATGATAATGACATGATAATTCTGGAGATTCCATTGGTGGATTATTGGCTGTGGAATGTGTGGAATGTGAATCTGAACAAAGAACTCTGACATGAACTGAACATGAACAAAAGACCTTTCACCTCACATGTATCTCATAAATATTAAATCTAGGAACCACTGAATGAGTGAAACATATGTCAACTGATATTTGATAAGCTTTAGAAATAAAACCACATACAATTTCTAAAAACTGTAATGACCAGTGTGCAGCAAACACTGATGTTTATTCAGTTCTGAGCTCAAAAGTTTTGACTAGAAATGTTTTTAAAAATGTGTTTTTCACAATATATCACCACATCTGAAAATACGTTTTGGAAATTCAAAGTTTACAACAGATTTAATCAAAATACAGATTTATGACATTCTTGCTGTTTTGACATTGGTGTTGCTGAGTTTGTGTTGAACGAAAGCCTGTGTATCACTTTGGAAAAATGTATTTTAGGTGTAATTTGTAAAAAAAAAAAAAAAGTCAAGCCATGTCAGACTACATCAGTGTCTGAAAAACCTCAGATTCCAGGGGGTTAAATCCAATCAGCAGCAGTCTTACTTCAACATAGTTAAATACTGATTAGTGAAAGCAGGTGTTAGATGAAAAATACAAATAACATTGGACTTGCACCTCTGCTGGGTCTCTGGCCCCGCCTCTGTCCACGTGTCTCTCTGTTTGTTTACGTTTGCAATGTGTCACCTCATCTCTGTTCACCATGTGCTTTTTGTTGTTTATGTTTTTTACATCATGCCGTGTCTCCACCCCCTGTTACGTCATGTCATCATTCAGCACTGTTGTCTCATTATATGTCTGATTTTGTTCGCTACAAAGCCTTCACTATATGTCACAGTGATGGTCCTTAGTGTCCACAGTGATGGACTGTATTGAGGAGAGGTTTTTAAAAGTATTTTATTAGCATACAGAAAATCACTACTTACAAAGTCAGACCCCACCTATCTTCTCTTTCACTTCAATAGAGAACCAGCTCCTTACTCAGCTCTCAATGTTTAAGATTAAAATAAACTCGTTCTGGGTCAAGTCCTGAGTTCTGAGTGTTAATGCTCTGTCAGCAGAGTCATTACAGCCTGTGTTAGATCTCAGAGACTGAGGGGCAGCTAGAGGCAGCGAGGAACTGATCCAGTGGTTGTGGAAACAGAGCAGTGGACATGTGTCTGTGTGTGCATAATGTCTGCGCATAATGACTGTTTTTTCTTTATGTCCATGACAGTGATGGATTGATTCATAAGAGCTAAGGCTGGCAAAGGCCCAAATATGTTTCCACTTTGGTGAAGCATGCAGACAAACATTTTTTTTATTCACAGTAAAATGCTGGCAGCTGTGGTTGCACAAAAAAATTGTGCTTTTTTGACAACTGTACATTTGAAATGTATGAATATAAGAAGAATTTTACGAGAATTGTACCCAAAACTCAAAATTTAACAGCCATGCTCCCATTCACACATGGAACCTTGTAACTCTTAACGAGTCATGTGACACTAGAGAGGGACAACAACACAATTTGGACATGTTCACTGTGAGGTGTACTCACTTGTGTTGCCAGGAATTTGGACATTAACGCCTAAGCCTAAGATTTCAACAGTTTTATTGTTTCTGCTCTTGTGGTAAAAGCTTTTAAGGTGGAATGGTTAGAGTGGTTAAAATACCTAAAATTTTATTGAGTGTATTCCTCCAAGTAAAGCTATTTTATATATTTTTCAATGAATCCTTCACAGCTCTCCAGTCTGAGGGCTCTCGCAGGGTCTCATCTGTTGCTCTAGAGATGATAATATTAAGGTGTGTGTATGTGTGTGCATGAGGTGAGTGTGTGTGTGTTCCAATATCTCAGTGTGGGTGGTCGGAAATGAACTCTTCTTATCTGTATGCATGTTTGAAGTCAGCCAGTCATCTTATTCTGCAATGCAGCTCTACTATTCTGCACCGTCACCTCATTCTCTTTCCCTCTCTCTCTCTCTCTCTCTCTCTCACTCTCTCTTTCTCTCACCCATCTCTGTAACTGATCCAGACAACCCCTTACAAGTTTAATCTCTACCTCTGCTTACTTTACATACCAAATACCAATTCAGGCTTTACCCTTTAAACTCTTAAGCATCCATCATAATTCCATAACTTGCATATTAGACATGCTTCTTTTTCTGTTGCATCTTCTGAATCAAGTTTGTTATCTGGTACGTTCACACCATGAACACTCCTCCTGTACAGTGCACTAATACATTATGCAAGGATTGTTGCACAATTCACAAAGTGAATTAACCAGTGTTCTGTTCTGTATCCATGAGAATAACTGAGGGCAGCGACAAGCAACTGATGGAGACTGATGGACAGGCGCCGGCCTCCACTCCTACAGCTGCAGATTTTAGTCTACCCGCACTTTAATAATGCATGTTAGCCTTTTTCACACAGACTGAGGTATATTTAGTCTAAATTTCATCACCATATTTTCATTAGTATTAAAGTTATTTACAATCATTTGGATAAAGACTCCCTGGGACATCATTTTTGATTCTGCAATTATATAACTACATATTCCAACACTGATATGACTATATTAAAACCCATTGGTGAATAGCTGTTGACTTGATTAACTCTAATTGCATTTACAAAATTTGGCAGATGCTCTTATCCAGAGTGACTTACAATTTCACTCATATTTGTAGGCAACATATATGTAACATATGGAGTCTTGCCAGATTTAACTCCAGTCTGCCACGTGTGATTCAGATGTGTTTCCCAACCCCAATTAACTGGCCTGGTTAGTAGGTTTTGTAAGAAAATATCAGTACATTTAGATCACAATGTCATGTTTTGTGATCTTTTATCAATTCTGAAAAAAACAGCATTGTCTTTTAAATAGACTTTTAATTCCTTTGCTTAGATTGTACAAAAAGTTATGATGTTATGATGAGTTATTTTCTACCAAACAAAATAACTGTGATTTATTAATTATATATACAGTAGAGCATCCATTCATTCATTCATTATCACACCCGCTTAATCCTTATAAGGGTCACGGTCAGTCCCCTACCCACTCACTGGGCGCAGGGCAGGGCATTACATTAGTCCAGGACAGGGCGCCAGTCCATCACTGGGTGACACACACACACACATACACGGACAATTTTAGAGTACCCAATTTACCTGACCTTTATGTTTTTGGACTGTGGGAGGAAACCGGAGACCCCGGAGGAAACCCACGCAGACACGGGGAGGACATGGAAACTCCGCTCAGATGGGGAATCGAACATAAGACCTCAGCGCTGAGAGGAGAACGTGCTAACCACTAAGCCACTGTGCCGCCCATAGAGCATCCAACTTCCTACAAATCACATTCCAGAGGTTTTCAGTGGGATTGAAGTCCCAAAAGATTGGAGACTGGACTGGATGTTTGAAATGGTCTCTACATTTCTGCTTAAGCTGGTATATTGTAGAGATTTTGGTAGGTCAGTAGTACTAAAACCTGTGTGACAGTAATGATTCTGAAATGATCCTTCATGAACCCTGCTGTGACAGTGAGTAACTGAAATGTGGACCCAAATTTAGGGTTTAAGTGGTTTAAGTGAGCCCATCCATTTAGGGTTGAAGTGGCTGAGATTCAACTACTACATGTAAAACCATAAAACTTGCTTTACTTATTATTAAGCTGTGGTGAGAAGTGCGAAATAGAAATCTCAGTCATGAGATTTCAGTGAAGGTTATGGGGTGAAAGGATGAATCTGGGTTTGTTAAAGTGTTCTGGTTTGCTCCACTCAGCCATTACCTCATGTAACACACACAGTGACCAAAGTGACAGTATCCAGAAACACTGACGTGTGTGAAATGGTGACGGCTGGCATGGCAGTGAGTGACGGGTGCCAGGCGCCGTCTCTCTGTCTGCCGTGGATACGGGCGGCGCTGGGGCAGTAATTAATGAGGAGCTGTTAAACAGTGATATGGAATCCCACATGGTAATTAGGAAGCAGCAGCATGGAGCCAGGCTGGGTAATTAGTCTGCCAGGGCCGAAGCCCGCCGGAGTCAGTGCTCCAAAAGGACATTTCACTCTGTCAGGCCTGGCTAATGCGCCAAATAAACACATCTATCATTCTGATTTATGTCACATTATGCAACAAGGCATCGTCTTGCGTTGTATTGTCCGGGCTTTGGTTACAGGATCATAATCTCATAATGATGATATTACAGTATATTATTTCATTATGTCTCAAGGCGGTTCCACAGGATGCAGATTACACCTAGCAATGGAAAAAATCTCACTAGTAACTGATCCTTCATTGAAAATCCATTTGGATCAAGAACAAGACTTAATCTGGGTTTAATCATGTGGTCCTGTGTCTTTGATATCATATTTTTTCTTAACTTTTTTTCTGTTTGTACATCTTACTTTATTCCCTTTCTCATTTTTTACCTTCTGTTTCCCTATTGTTACTACCAAGACTATGAAAGCCTTCGTTAACTGGATCAGGCAATGGTAGATCTCCAGGAGCAAAGCTGGGCACCCTTTCCTTATATCCTTAAGTTCCATTACTGTACCATGTAATCCTTTCCAGACCTCTGCTTATGGCAGTCCAATACCTGCTTCTGTTAATCAATACTTCATTATTGTAAGTCAAGTGTGCTGCTGATGATATTTACCAAATCCATGTGATGACTGAGGAACATCAATGAGAAATAATTGACATTTTTATCTATCTGTGTTAATTGGCATTGGTTTTAAGGTTTGTGCTGTTTTTATATTTTATCGTCAAGAGTAGGTCTTTCTCAATACCTAGTGAGCTGTCTAACTAGGCAGTGTCTATGTAGACAGCTGTCTAAGTATTCAGCATTCTAACCATCATCTACCCTAGACAAATGAAACACTAGTTAGACAGCGATGATATCATTTATTCATATGTCAGTTTAAGGGCGGCACAAATATGGTTGTATGCCCAAATATGGTTGGCACTCTGTCCTGGGTGATCCCCCCAGTGGTCAGTGCAGTCCTCCAGGTCCTTGGGTATCAAGAAAGGTGCTATATAAGTGTAACGTTAATAATAATAATAATAAAAATAATCCCGCCCACTACACAACGACCGGCATTTACTTACCTCATCTGTCATAATCACCTCATCATATCACCACCATAGATCTGCTCTTGCAGTTTTAGTAGAATAAAATGTAAGAATCCCTTTTAAAACATTAAAACTCATTTTAAACATTTCAGTCTTATCACAATTTAAACTTTTATCACGGCTTGCCCTGCTGCTGCCTACTGTGCTTATGCCTGCTGCACCCCGTTGCATTATGGGATTGCCTTGACGACTGATGAAGCATTCAATCTCTCAATATTCGAGGGAAAATCTCAGCGAGCAGCATTTTGAGTTATATAAGAACTGACATATTGTGATGTAGAATGCTGTCTATGTAGAGAGCTCACGAGTTATTGAGACAGACCCAGTGAATGCCTTTTGCACATTTCTCTAAATATCAGAAAAATGCTCTTGTAAATAAGGCCGTCTTATGACATGCTTCAGTACCACAAACAGGTAACAAAGTAAAATGGTACAATAAAAATATATTTAACTAAGCTTCAGTTCCCACAGCTGATTGAAGCGCAGCTGCTGAATTCTTTTTTTAATTTTACCATCTCCAACTACAAAGAGGTTTCTGAAAAGGACATATTTCCTTCTCTGCGCTCGTGGAAGAATAAATTAGCAATAGATCGAGCGGTGTATTTGATTTGTCTCGCTCAGCTTGCAATAAAAGAGGGACTCGGGGAGTGGGCCATTAAGGTTTGCTTCATCAGAGGTGCAGCTCCAATACAGTCCCGTCCTTTCATTTTCCTCCACACACAATCAGAGTCATTACAGCCTTCACTGCGAGCTGGGCGTCAGCTGTGCTCTGATATGTTCCCTGCCGAAAGTGATGAAGATGTCTGCTCTGTGGCTGCGGCAGCCCCTCGTTTGAGGCTCTCGCTCTCATGTTGAGTGTGAAAGTATGTCCATGTTAACATGAGGAAAACACCCCAAACAACACATTGTCGAGAGAGGAGAAAACAGAGTGGCATCCCACTATTTTTGGCTTAATTATCACATAAGCACATGCTGCTTCAAATATGACTTGAACAATGTATCATTTGGCAGATACAATAAGCCAATATTAAAGATCTTTATCGGTATCTGTGGAAATTCTCCTAATAAAGCAATTATAATATCCAGAAATGAAAAATAACTTATTGTATACTAAATGAACATAGTTCAATGGTGGCAAGGGGAGGAGACACAATGCATTGCTTGATACCAAAAAAGTGCATGGAGTCCAAAACAAATAAATTGAGCATGGCCGAGACTGCCGTGGTGGAGTGTTGTGACAGAAAATTCTAACCCCTCCACTCCACCCAACACACCTCACCTTGAGGTGTGGAACCAACAAAAAAAATTAAAAATTAAAAATAAAAAAACAGGAAAAAGGAACAGTAAATAAATAAATGTAAAGATAAAAAAACTATAATACACAAATGAATTATTATTATTAAATATTTATAAACTGTTAAAAGCATGTAGCATAAAATGATCACCCAATTCTTTGCCTCTGAACATCATCTCAAATTTAAACAAGAGTAACCAGCAATGTTGCCAAATCTTGCAAAAGAAGCAAGCAACCAGCTCTCTGAAAACAAGCCCAAAATAAACCCAACTGGCAACCCACCACATTCGGTAAAACAGAGGCCACTTTTAAACAGTATAAAGGTAAACATTTATGACATTATACATAAACAACACAAAAATTATGCTAAACACTTTTATTATAAACAGTGGCAAGCTACATAAGTGGCTATTTTTAGCTTAATTTCTTTGTTTTGTGTCATTGTGTTTTGGGGCACTGAAACCCATGTTTGTTAGCCTCAGTGTGCAGATTTTTTGTGCTTCTCATCTTTCACTTTGTTATGGGGAGCTGGGAGATAATTAAAGAGTTTCACTTGGAAAGAAAGTCAAGCCCAAATAAGCAACTTCACGTTCAAAAACAAGCTAAAAAAACTGCAACCCGCCACTCATAAAATTTGCAAGTGACTTTAGAAATAACAAGCCCAAAGTCGCTTATAATAACCGGACTTGTCAACACTGATAACCAGCAAATGGTGGTTACCATGGCAACGAGAATGCTGCGCTCTCATCTGATGCCTGCCTCTCTGTGTCTCTTTTTTAAATGTAAAAGACGAGGACAAAATCAGATAAGCATTAATAGTTTTTTAATGGTTTTAAAATGTATTTATTTTTTACAATCTGTCCGCAGCCCGTCCAGAACGTGGGTCGCGACCCACCAGTTGAGAATCGCAGCTCTAGTGGATGTTTTTAGTATACCATTCCTCTACCAATTGGTAGAGATGGCACAATCACATTGTCATTAGTTCAACACCTTCTTCAATTAAATATAGTGACTCAAATGTGCTCTACCAAATGGTTGAGCTGGATGTTAAAGGGTTACAGCAGCAGCTCAGATTAAATGGAAGAAATCGGGGGTTCCATTTCATTCTAAGTCTAATCGAAACACCTGCTTGTTTGCATTACTGTGTCCTCAGTGAGACTATATAGTGTTTTTAAATGTGAATCAGGAAACATTTGAATCATTTGACACCACTTATTTAAAGTTTTAAATATTTATAAGTGGATTGTTAAGATTTTCTGCTCAAGGTTGTTGTGCTGTTTATTTGAGATTCATACATTAGGCAGTTGAGAAATGTTTGAAAATTGATGACTGACACCCGTCATTAAGCACTGTTTAAAATTAAACTATTGGAGAGCTGTTGGGCTTGGTTTGGCCGTATGATTTATGCTGGCCAATATTGTAGTTTACTGGATTTTAAAATGATGCTGTGCTGTGTTTGTTTACTTTAGAAATTTGTCGTGTAGATTATGAAAACATGCACAATAACCTCTCTATAATCTGCAGGTGAGAAGGTGACACAGTGCAGTGGTTCAGCTACAGCAGCTGGTTTGGTGAATCTCCATAGTGTTGGAGACATTATCTAGTGCAGAGGAAGTGAAGCATGATGCTGCTTCCTGTTCACGTCTCCTCCAAGATGCTGCGCAGCCCTGGAGGAACTAGAGCTGGGCTTCAAATCAGCCTCTCCATCTTCCAATTTACTGCCCGTCTGAAAGCACTAAGGCTTATCTCATTCATCTGTTTACTACACCTCCATACACCTCTCTGCCTGTGTCCTTTACCATCACTACTCTCTCTCTCTGTCTCTCTCTCTCCATCACACACTGGTGTCTGGTGCTGTGGGGTTAATATGTCCTAAGGTTCGGTCCAGCAGTAATAAATCACTGTGGAGTTTCTGAAGGCCAGTGCTGAAGTTCAGCACGGTGGACTGGACAGTAATCTAGCGGTGGGGGACTGCCCACGACAGCTTTAAGTCCATTCTATTACACACCAAAAGTGATTTAAAGGAGCTGGAACGTTCTCAGTATTTCTTCGGGAACGATTGATATCCCAGCACTGTCAGCTATGAAATAAAGAGAATTCTTTTATAGTGAGAGGAAGGAGAGGATCCAGCGGCTGCGACTTGGAGTAGAAAGAGCAGAAAAATGACCACCCTCGAGATCTGTCAGCCTGCACGGATGGGTTGTGGGGTGGGGAATTAGGGAGAGATTGCTTTCTCCAGGTGACCGTAAGTCACGCGTATCAGACCTAGTCTGCTCGGGAGTCGGACAAGAGATAATTTGTCAAGAGCAATGAGACAAAAGACCCTGACGGCTGTGTTCCAGTTTGCTTTCAGTGCTGTCTGCCAGGCTGATGCTAACAAGTGTCAGATTGTGCAATGAAACTACATTGTTTTCTTTATTGATTATTAATTTCTTTAATTATCAGCCACATGCGCTTCTTTTCTTTTTTAAACAACCGGTTGTGACCTTTGACCCTTTTTTAAAGGACACATCTGCTGCAGTATGGATTCTGTTATTGGGTTAGCCATGCTAATTGCTCAATGAATTGCAGAAGTGATGATTGGCAGCTGTGTTGTGGTTGACATGGAAACTTTAGGCTAAATTATATTATAGAACTTTGCACATCCTTCAGCAACCACTGAATTGATGTATTTAGATTAGCAAATAATAGAATCAAGTAGGCAAGCATGTCATGTAAATAATTTTTTCATGTGTGAGGGTGGTGAGGGTTATGCTTTTTTATTTGATGCTAATACTGTGGAAAAGTAAAAGTGTAATTTTTTATCAAGATGAGTTGATGTTTGGGGTCAATACTCAATCAAATGAAATGAAATGTATTGTAAATGCAATTTTTACTAACAGAAGGTCAGTGACTGTAAACAATACTGCTTAGTTTGTTTAGTTTACTTACTGTAACATCAACATTTACTCACTTTTTCTATTTTTATACTTTGCTATTAAATATTCATTACATTTCACATTTTGAATTGCAGATCAAGTGTTTGTGATGCTTTTGATGACTCACAAACTCAGTCATAGTGAGCATTGCAGCTCTACTCAACAGTTTAATTGGTAATAAAATGGTTTGTTGTTGGTTTCTGTACTTTTTGTTATTATGTCTCTATAAACTGGTAATAATCACTTTTATGAGAAACTTTGCTTACTTTGAGACTGAATACCCCAAATCTTTTTTATAGTCTCAATTTTTTTAAGTCTCACATTGTTGATTTTTTGGAAGTCGAAGATTTTGGACCACCTTAATATACTTTATTTAAAGTTGTGTGTGAAATTGGGTAAACTTGAGTATCACTGTTATGTCCACCACCACTGAATCTCCATGGAACTCCAACTCCCAGAATACCCTGGGAGATCACATGGCTCCTTCAACCAATCATCAATCATCTCGAATCAATCTCATCCCAAATTCTAATCACCTGTTTCTCATTATTAACACTATATAAATTTTATATAAACTGTTTGCCAACTTCAACAGCTTGCGAAGTATTGATGCTGATTTCAGAAGAATACTGAGCATTTTCCTTATCTTTGATTATCAGGTTTGACCTGTTTTTCTGAACTTTGACTTTGTTTTTTGAGATTTTTGAAAAAATGTGTTATATCATTACATTTTTGTATTGCCCTTTGATATTAGTCTTTTTTGTGTTTATCCATGAGTGTCTGTCTCCTGTCACCACACACAGCCTGACAATCACAATATTATGTATTGATCCTCAAAAACAGTAAAAAAAACTGTATTAATATGAAAACTTAACATTAATAGTTTTTTAATTGAATGCAGTATATATTGATGATGTACTTGTAATATCATAATGTACTTTTAACAATGTATTCCCCTTAAGAGCTGAGTTATTCTCAAAGGATGTAACATGACAGTATGTGGGTGTAGCGCTGCTGTAACAGATGTAGAGCTAATAGGAAGATACATTGAATTCCATTGTTTTGGGTTAAAGTCTTCATTTATCCTCAAAGGTCATGTAACTGACAGCCAGTGACTCTCTCTCTCTCTTTCTCTCTCTCTCTCTCTCTCTCTCTCCACAGATCACCTTCTTCATGTTGCTGTCAGCAGTCTGTGTCATGTTGAACCTGGCCGGTGCCATCCTGTCCTGTCAGAATGCCCAGCGGGTCAACTTGCTGGAGGACTGTCAAAGGGTGAGTTCACTGACCTTGTACCCTTCCCCCCAAAATCATGCAGAAACACCTCAGGAGTGAAACAGTGATGTAACAACAGCCTGTCCAGGCATTACCTTACATCAGATCAGATTCAGACTCAGTTTAAGTGTATTCAGAGTCTGAAACACCTCTCACACTGCTCCAGTAGTGATTTTGTGGAGAGGGTGTCCTCAGAGAGCAGATTCATTGATCTTTTTTATTTTAACATTCTCAGGAACAACTGCACCTGACATCTCTGTTTCTGATATTTCAACAGCAGCGACTTTATTACAACAGCCGTGCCGCAAAGATTGTGATCACTGGAATACACAAGCATGTACACAGTCATGGATAACAAAGTCAGAATTCAGACAGAGCTGTAATCAAGCTGGAAATGTTCTGGAAACTTTCTGCCTGACTCTACACACAGTTTTTCAGACTCGGCTGTAGTTCAAATTCTAAAACCTGATTGCCAATACACACTCCACATTCCTGATCTAGCAAATAACGTAATAAATCATAAATAGTATAATAAAATAAATAGTGTCCAGTTTCCTCCCACAGTCCAAAAACATTGAGGGTACATGCTCTAAAATGTCTGTGTGTGTGCGTGTGTGTGTGTGTGTGTGTGTGTGTGTGTGTGTGTGTGTGTGTTTGTGTGTGTGTGTAGGTGTGTGTGTGTGTGTACCCAACAATGGACTGGTGCCTTGTCCTGTGCTAGGATAGTCTGTAAAGCCCTGCCCTGCCCCCATTGAGGGGGTAAGGGACTGACCGCAACCCTGATCATGATTAAGGTGGATAAGATAATGAATTGATGGAAAAAAATAAATAAATAAAATAATGATCATCATAAGATCATGAATTATCAGCTATTCAAAATTCAGTTTAAAACTTCATTAAAATTATTAATCTGTCAATGACTTTGAACTAAACCTCAAAATATATAACCTTTTTTTTCTTTTTATACGAACCTCATGGACTTTTGTGGAGCTCCCTTCCATAGCATGTGTAACTCCAGCGTATTACATTTTTCAACTGTTGTAGGGAATGAATGTAAGAAAGAAGAATAAAGTGAAGTTAATTTGATGGATAACATAAGGAAGGATAAATGCAGTATTTTATTATAATGTGGACATATCACACTCTATTTTAATATTCTTCAGTTTTTTTAATGAAAATATGGTAACACTTTATAATAACTTTCATTAAAAGCTCATTAACTAATGATTAATAACTGAACAAATCATTAGTTTGTGATAATTTCAATAACAAATGATTTACTAATGATTTATTAATGATTTGTTATCATTTGCAAAAATGAATACAATCATTAGTAACTACATGAACTGTCATTTATAAACATTTGTTCATGTTCAAATTCTCATGAGCTAATGATTTGTTCACAGTTATTAATCATTAGTTAATGGCTTATTAATGAAAGTAATTGTAACGTGTTACCGAAAATAGTTTATTTAGCCTTTTTTTATTTCTACTTTTCCTGTGCTGCCTTAATGTTGTGACTCTTATTTAATGCTCCAGGAAATAATCCATCCATCCATCCATCGTATGAGTGGTAATATCATAGATAGACCTACTTAGCAGTATCACAACTGGTACTATAATCGAGTCCTCATGAGGGAAGTCTATATGCTTAAAAACACCCACGCACAGGTGATGACTCTTTGATAGTTAACACATCTCACCATATGCTGTGACACTGCAGAAGCAACATGCTGTGGATAGAGATACCCTCAGGAAAAAGAAGTCTCAAGACAAACACTGTTTATTATGGTCATGTTTCAGATGTTAAGGGTATTTTAACACCAAGGTCTGGAGCAGAGTTCATCTTGTTGTTAAATTGTCTATGTGTGATCCGGTTAGTTTTGGTTTCATGCAGCACACTAAAGAACTTGTCTCTTCCTCATCACCTACATGGGCTGTGACTCCCTATACGTCAGCTGACTTTTCACATGATCATCAGACCAAATTTCAGCTAAACATTTCTTCTCCTCATGTGCTGCTGCGATTAATTTTTGTTGTTTTTCTGATTATTTTTCTTTTTTCATTGTTTAATGAGTGACAATAGCCTGCTTCAGCTTCCTGTATTCAGTGTAAAAGTCTGAAGCATACAAAAAGTGTTTTCACACTGCAAATGAACTGAACTGTGGTTCAGCTGATCTAGACAAAGATCATTTTGGGCCAAATTCTGGTCCTGTGGTCCGAGACGTTTCACAATTGCTATTTTGGTTAGGACCAAACTTCAACTCCAAATCTAAAGCTCTGGACCAAGTGAGGTAGATGTGAAAGCAGCCTAACATGTTAAGCTAAACTTAACTTTTTTCATGGAGAAAATTATACATTTCATCCAAGGTTTCTTTCACCTGTTAGACAATAAACATTGTGCTAAAATTAGCAAAAATTCAGCTACATCTAGCAGTAATAAACAAACATCCAAATATTTTGCTTAGCCAGAAGATCTGAGTAGATACAAAGAGCACCGTTTGAATGGTAGGTTAACTTGCAGGGCAACAGGACTGCAAAGCTGAGGGGGCAATGTATAGTCATGGCCAG
>BRDA01049546.1:0-12032 GCA_036984385.1 Crenuchus spilurus
GTGGTTGTTTGGTTGTAGTGGAGAGGTGTGTTGTTGGTTGTAGTGAAGGTGTGTGTGGTTGGTTGTAGTGGAGGTGTGTGTGGTTGGTTGTAGTGAAGGTGTGTGTGTGGTTGGTTGTAGTAGAGGTGTGTGTGGTTGGTTGTAGTGTGTGGTTGGTTAAAGTGGAGAGGTGTGTGGTTGGTTATAGTGAAGGTGTGTGTGGTTGGTTGTAGTAGAGGTGTGTGTATTTAGTTGTGTTTATTCATGTGTTTTTTTTGATGCTGTGTTTTCAGAGCCTCCGGTGACCATCACTAAGCTGTTGGATGATTATCATGTTGTGGTTGGAGAGAAGGTGGAGTTTGAGGTGGAGGTTTCAGAGGAAGGAGCTCATGTTATCTGGTTAGAAATACTCCTGTGCACTCTCACACACTCTCAGACTCCTACACTTATACAGTCTCACACATTCTCATACAGTCTCACAAGCAATCCTGCTCCAGCACTCTCACATTGTCTCCTGTGCTCTCACATTCTCACACACTCACATGTAGTCCCACATGCTCCCATGTACTGTCACACACTCTCACGCTCTCACACTCCTACACAGTCTCATGTGCTCTCACATCCTCTCATGGGCCCACACTACTGTACTCTTGACTGTGGGCAACTGTGGGCTTGTGGTTAATGTTGTGAAAGTTGTGTGCCAGACATCACTTGTGCTTAGGGCACCCAAAAGCCCAGCGCTGGCACTGATCACATGTCACTTTCACTTCACACACTCATGCATTAATGTTTTATTTTCCAATACAGAACAATCCACAGTGGTAATGGAATGGCAACCCTGTGTGTATGTGTGTGTGTACAGGTGTTTTGAAGAAACAGAGTTGTCTCGTGAGGATAAAAGTGGAAGGTATCGATTTAGGAAAGACGGAAAACGTCACTCTCTGATCATCCAGGAGGCATCGTTAGAAGATATGGGAATGTACTTTGTCTACACCAACGGGGGGCAGTCTAAAGGAGAGCTCATTGTAGAGGGTAAACATTATAAATACATCTATACTTCTCAGTATAGTCTGTGTGTTTGTCTGAATACCTAATTATAGTCTCAGTACCTACACAAACAGCATTTTACGTCACAATATGAGCCCCTGTCTCAATTCTTAGATACCTCAAGATGCTGCCTGAGAGACCTTATTTTGACCAAATATCAGAGCTTCTGATGCTTCCTCAGTTGTTAAGGCAATCCCACAATGCAACTAGGTGTCTGTCTCAGTACCTAGTATCAATAGACAGTGTTTATGTAGACATCTAAGTAGTCAGTGTTCTAACCATCATCTACTCTTATAAGACAGATAAATGAGATGCTCTAGTTAGACAGCGATGACATCACTTATTCCCACCCACATTTACTTACCTCAGCATCAGCTCAGCATAGCTACCATATAGTCATTTTAGTAAAATAACTTCATTAAATGTAACAATAGCTAGCCCTGCTTCTTCAAACATAAGCATTCTATTGTGGGACTGCCTTAATGACTGAGGAAGCATTCGATGCTCTCTGATATTCTAACAAAATAAGGTCTCTCTGGCAGTGGTTTTAGGTCTCTAAGAGACCGTCGTCTACTCAGGCGCTCAGATTGGGAGGTTTTATGTGTGGAGAGCTCACTAGGTATTGAGACAGACACTGTATCGAAACATCATCCCTGTGTGTCTATGTCTGTAGAGAAAGAGCTGGAGATTCTGCAGAGCATCGCTGATCTGACGGTGAAGTCCGCCGAGCAGGCCATGTTTAAATGTGAGGTCTCTGATGAGAAGGTGACGGGGAAATGGTTTAAAAACGGAGTCGAGGTTCAGCCCAACGACCGCATCAAAATCACACACATCGGCAGGTACGGCTTACACACAAGAGTGTGTGTGCTTCTATGAACACATCAATGTCCATCTCACATTGTGTGTGTGTGTGTGTGTGTGTAGGATGCATCGTCTGACCATAGATGATGTAAAACCTGATGATGCTGGAGATTATACATTTGTTCCTGATGGCTACGCCCTGAATATCTCAGCTAAACTCAACTTCCTGGGTGAGACTGACAGCACACTATAATCTCCCCCAGTGTAGTCTCAGTTTGCTCAGAAATCCAGAATATGCCTCATATACTTCCCAGCATACCATCAATGTTCTCCCCAATATCATCTCAATATATTCCCCAATATACTCCCTATAAACTCCCCCAAATATCCATTTACTCTCCTCCATAAACCAGCCCAGTATAGTCAACCAAATATACTTCCAGTATGTTTCCAGTAAATTCCCGAGCATAACCTCAGGATATTCCCTGTAAAACCCAGCATACTTTCAATACACTCAGCAAAAACTCACCAGTATCCTCCATATATACTCCCCAATATACTCCACATAAAATACCCCAGTATCTTTCCCATTAACTCAGCACAATCTCCATAGCAGTTGCCATAAACTCCCAGTATTCTCCCCTGCATACCCCAATAAAATCCCCAATACCTCCCAAGCATACTCCACATAAAATAGAGTATACTCACCATAAACCCCCAATATATTCCCAATAAACTGCCCAGTATACTCACCATAAACCCCCAATATATTCCCAATAAACTGCCCAGTATACTTACCATAAACTCCGATGTATACCCCCCCAATAACAGTCTAAAGTAACTAAAGATGTCACTACTGTCTGCACTTGTAATTAAGTGAAAGGGAAGTTCAGGTGCAACTTTCACTAAGTTTAGCCATTTGAATTGAAATCTGTTCATTCAGGCAGTAAATGCACTTTTAATTTATTTCTAATTTGATGTTTAGTTTTGTAATTTCTCTTATATTTTTTATGTTTATTTGTACTGTTCTTCTGTTTGTCTCACAGAGATCAAGATCGATTACGTTCCCAGGCAAGGTACATCCCACCATATCAATTCATCAGTTAATCAAATCCTTAGTCAATCAGCCTATCAGTCAGTCAGTTCATCAATCAGATTATCAGTCAATTAATCCATCCATCAGTCAACACAGTAATTCATAGATCCGTCAATCCATCCATTAATCTACCCAACCAACCAACAGCCATTCTGTTCATCCAACCATTAATCATTTTATCAATGTTTCCATTCACCTATTCATTCATCCATCTATTCATTGATTTTTCATCCACCATATGCCTTTCTATTAATCTACCAATCAAACCACCAGTCCTTCCATTCGTCAGATTATACAATATACTGTATCTACTAATTCACCTAACTATTCATTCACTTCTCTATTCATTCATCCATCCATCTATCTATCCACCCATTCATTCATTCATTCATCCATTCAGTGGCAACTACCAGTCATCTCAGGTTCTCTGTTTCTCAGAGCCTCCTAAGATCCATCTGGACGTGACGGGCAACATGGTCTCCCAGAACACCATCATTGTTGTTGCTGGAAACAAGCTCCGCCTGGATGTGGAGATCAGTGGAGAACCAGCACCAACTGTCAGCTGGACAAAGGGAGACAATGTACAACACACACACCCACACACACACACACACACACACACTCAATGTGGCTACCACAGAGATTAATAGTAATGAATAACAGCCTAACACAATCATACATTCATGGAATTCTCAAAAGCATCTCAAGTCTGCTTCACACTACAGGATAATCGGGTTCATTTTGAGCTCAATTTGCTCAAAAAGTCTCCTGATATCAGGTGATCATGACTGACGATCTTCTCAAATGGCCCTGTATTGTGGGGTCTATAGTCCAGTCTTTACATCTCTGATCTTCTCTCAGTGCAGTCAGGGCTGCTCCCTATTGAGAATCATAAATATAAACATGTTCAGTATTTAGCCTCATTGTCCTGTAGTGGGGGGTGGAGCTTATTCTCTGGTTGACATCATGCCTGAAAGACCATCAGCCAATGAGAGCTGAGCTGAGCTGAAGGTGTGAGTGTGTACAGGAAAAGGTAAAAGTGGTTAAATGGTGAGTGAGGTGGACGTGTGGAGCTGCAAGAGTGTCTTCATAATGTGAGCTGTTCTGCTTTAACATCCTTTTCTTTTTCAGAGCAGAAAAACTCAACTAGTACTTAAATGGCTTCACTGTCATCCTCCAAGTTTGCTTACATCTAGTTTGTGAGGTTTTGAGGCTCAGAGATGTTGGTCAGGTGTCTATAATCTGAAAGTGTGTGATGTTCAGATGCTGTAGTGTGGGTGCCTTTATGAATAACAATGATCAAGAGCAGAGGCTGTAATGTGAGCCAGGCTTTAGCAGAGTTGTAGAGTGAGTATTACATTCAATGCTCATTCTGCATGTTAAGATGAGCCTAATCCTATGATGTGTTTGGGGAACTGGGTCCAGAAAAGTACCTTAATTATTAAATGAATACAATCTACACCAGCACACACACATATATGTCTAAGATTTCAAGGTAATGAAGGCCTATTTTTACTTTGAATTAGTGATGTTTGTGCTCTGAATGGGCTACTGGGTACAATTAATACACACAACTGAGCATAAATATCAGTAAAATAAATGTCAATTTTAGTTTATAGCTAGAGCTCTTCCAAAATAATGGTCCTGAAAATTTGGTCACACTGTGAAATGAGCCATTCTTCTGAATGAAACTTAACTACTGGACTATTTTCCCGGGATGAGTGAGCTGTGCCTGAAATATGATGCTACATCATAGCTACTATACTTCCTGAGAGAGATCTTCTTTATTGGGCAAATGAAATGACTCTAAATCATGGACTGGCAAGTCTCAGATCGGCTGAGATACTTCTCATGAGAAAAAGACATCGGTAGTCTCAGTTTTCTCCTGTTTTCATACAGATCTCAATGAAGTCTCACATTGCTTTCAGGTTTGCTTGCATAATAACACACATGTTCACTAAAGACAGGAATCTCATTATGAACTCAATCATTTCTCATGCAGGATTAAGAATTATTTCACTTCTGACTCTTGATCTCAAAGAGCACATCATATGTGCTGTATTGTGTGTGTGTGTGTGTGTGTGTGTGTAGGCAGTGACTGCGACTGAAGGTCGTGTGAGGGTGGAGTCTCGGACAGGTCTGAGCTCATTCGTTATTGAGGGAGCAGAAAGAGATGATGAAGGAAACTACAGCATCACTGTCACCAACCCTGCAGGAGAAGATAAAGCCAACCTCTTCATTAAAATAGTGGGTGGGTACATCAATCAATCAAGACTCAATCAATCAGTAACATACTTGCAATCAAAACCACAGCATCATCTTTAACAACCCAGAAGGGGAAGATGATTCAAATGAATAGGGTATATAACTGCAAGTCGCCTATATAGGGATTGATTACTTTATGCTTATAGTGTGTTCCAGTGACCAACAGATGACTTACAGTACTTTTAGTGTGGATTCTAGTGACATTAGGCTGGAGCACAGGCTATAGGGTTATTCCTTGGCCCTAGAGTGGAGTACAGTACACATATGGTTATTACAGTGACCATAGAATAAAGTACAGTATTCATTGGTTTACTCCAGTGGCTCTAAAGTTGATTACAGTCAGCATTACTCCAGTGGTCCTACAGTGGAGTAGGTTACTCACAGGGTTACACCAGTGACCCTAGGGAGGATTACAGTACTGACTGGGTTATGCCAGTGACCCTAGGGTGGACTACAGTATTCTTAGTGTCCATTCCAGTGGTCAAAGTATGAATTACAGTACTCTGAGTGTGTATTTGGTGGTCTGAAAGTGTATTCCAGTAGCTCAGTATTGTGTTTGAAGTATCAGTAGGGCCTATTCTGGTGGTCCTAAGCTGGGATCTGGTATTCTTAGTGTGTATTCCAGTGGCCCCTGGGTGTATTCTTCTTACCCTAATGTGGATTCCAGTATATCACACTCTCTCCATTTCAACCACAGCAAGGTTCCACAAATTATACCACTCTCACTATGTTTCTTTTGTATGTGTTCAGATGTTCCTGATCCACCAGAGCATGTGAAGTGCACTGGAGTGGGAGAGGACTGTGCCACCATCACCTGGGAGCCACCCAAATTTGATGGAGGAGCTCCAGTTAAAGGTAAATGTAAACCAGCATGCACAGCCATATGTGCACACCTGTTACAGGTATCAAACCTGATTTCTCCTTCCACCATCCAGGTTACCTGATGGAGAGGAAGAAGAAGGGCTCATCTCGCTGGACTAAGCTGAACTTTGATGTGTATGAGGGGACAACGTATGAAGCAAAGAGGATGATTGAGGGGATTCTGTATGAGATGAGAGTGTTTGCTGTTAATGGGATCGGCATGTCTGCTCCCAGCCTCAACTCCAAACCATTCATGCCAATTGGTCAGTATATATATACAGGCTCAAGAGACACAACCATACACAGTCTTGTCTTAGTCTATGATGATTTTTGAAAGATGTGCACTAAAGTTACAGTCTATTTTGTCTTTTTATGAAACATCACAGTCTGCCATCCAGTCTTATCTTCAAATCTTGTCTTCTACTCAACATAAAGTTAAACAGAGACTACCATAAAGTAACCAATGGGAGTTGATTGTCTTGCACAAGAACACAACTATGAATGCCAAACCAGTCCAAGCAGTTGAACTTTCAACCTTCTGGTTGCTGGGTTAACCTCTCCTACCCCTAGGCACTCTCATTTGTATTCTATCTCTTTATCTCCATCTACCTCCAGCACCCACCAGCGAGCCAACCAAGCTGACGGTGGAGGATGTGTCCGATACCACCTGCTCTCTGAAGTGGCTGGCTCCAGAGAAAATCGGAGCTGGAGGACTGGACGGTTACATCATTGAGTTCTGTAAAGAAGGAGGTGAGGTTGATGAACCCTATAAAGGGGTATAAAGATTTCATAATTTTGAAACAAATGCTCTCAATCATTTCAAGTGTGGATTTTAAGCTGGCACAATAACACCTTCTGATTATCTTGCCTGGTTTATTACTACAGGAGCAAAAATTAGCATGATCTTTAGGAGTGTTATCTATAATGCCCTCTGCTGTTTATTTTGGTATTGCGACTTCTGGATGCAGGACATATAAGTCAGACTCCTGGAGTAGTGAAAATGAAAACGGCATATTGATTGAATGTACTTGGACAGAGAGGAATTTAACCTCTGCATTTAATGCATCATGTGAAATAGGGTGATGTAGGGCGAGATGAGCACACTTGCCAGAGTGGTGGATCTTAGATTAAATTAGATTAGGAATTACGAATTTGACCTCCGCATTTTATCCCATTCCTGCGGTGAAATGCACACACATGGCTGTGAACCTGTGCCCGAAGTGGTGGGCAGCCCTATTCATGGCACCCAGGGAGCAGTTGGGGGTTAGGTGCCTTGCTCATTGGCACTTCAGTCATGACCTGCCTGCGAATCAAACTAGCAATCTTCCGATTACAAGACCAGATCCCTAATCACCAGATCACGACTGCCCCGTTATACACATTATAAGCTCTAGTCACTTTAACACTGTTTATATACAATAGTAACATTGTACTTTTGATAATACACCTTTAAGGCTCTACAACAAGTCTCTTACTTGCAGAACCAGTACTGATCTATGTATTGATCTATCTATCTACCTCAGATACAGAGTGGCAGGTGGCCAACACTGATCTGGTGGAGCGTCAGAACTATGTGGTGAAGAACCTGCCCACAGGTGAAAAGGTGAACTTCCGTGTGGTTGCAGTGAACATCGCAGGCCGAAGCCCACCAGCCCTCCTCTCCCAGCCTGTCACTGTAAGAGAGATCATGGGTAAGTTCACTGCATAGACTTATGGGTAAACAAACTCTTTTGCAAAGGTTCTGTATACTGTTAAACTGTGTATGTAGGTATAGTTGAATACCACAGAACAAACAGTCTCGACTCCACCCACAAATTTTACATACACCAGCCTCACGACCATCATTACAGTTTCAGTTCCAACTTAAGGTCGGACAGCCGTCCTTTCAACACCATCCATTCAATTCATAACAGCTTTTCTTTTCATTCACCTGCTCTCTCAGACACTTCTCTTCCATGCTTTGCACCTTTTCTCTCTCCTCTCTCTGTTTTTCCTCAGCTCTCCTCTAGTTTTAGGAGAAACTGTTTCATTTAGTTTTTCTGACAACAATGCAGTATCAATGTGACAAAAATACACCAATTTCAATCATAGGGGTCAAGTATTTTTGACTGATCTACTGCAGCTGGTTTAAGTGATTTTTTTCCTCAATTTCTCTCTCTATTTCTCTCCATCAGAGCATCCTAAGATTCGTCTTCCTCGATTCCTCAGAACCAAGTATATCAAAAAAGTGGGAGAGACCATTAACTTGGTCATTCCCTTCCAGGTGTGTATATTGTATAGTTTCTCCATTAAAGGGAGGATTTTTTCCGACCACGTCCAACTCTGATTTAACAACATTAACATCATTACCATAGATGACATCATCTGTGGTGTTTAATTCAGCTTTTGTACTTGGCTGCTGTACACAGTCTGATACAGTGACAGATAACAGGAACCACTGTTTAGTACATGCTTCAGTCAGATTTACACATTTTCCCACTTAACTCAGATTCCATCAGCCAAGACACATCTGGAATCCATATCTTGCTTCTTTTATTCAGAATTGGAGCTCTGAGGCTAACATCGCTAACAAACATTACAACTCAATAGTCCTTCTCTCAGACTTCATTCAGATCTTAGTTAAAGTCTCAAAGACTAGTAGATGTGGTTTAAGACACACTATATGTAAATATGATTGGGCTGAAGTGTTGTTTTAATAATATGTTTTAAGATAGTTAAGATACTGTCCAGTGGAAATAGTCTTAAAAGGTTGTGAATGGTCTAAAAATGTGGTTTGCGTTATTACAAGATGGTGGGTGGTCTAAAAGTTTAAATGGTCTAAACGTTTCTGGGTCATCATATAAGGTTGTAGGTGTTCTTAAAAAGTGGTGGAAGTTCTAGAAAAGTCATGGATGGTCTAAAAACAAGGTGATGGATGGTTTAACAATATGGTGGGCGGTTTTATCTGTTGTAGGGTAAGCCCCGCCCTCTAGCTACATGGCTGAAGGATGGAGAGCCGGTGGATCCCAAGAAAGTGGGCATCAGGAACTCGAATGTGGATTCCATTCTGTTCATCCGCTCTGCAGAGAGAGATCATTCCGGAAAATACACGCTCATCCTGCAGATTGAAAACATGGAGGACCAGGCGACCGTTGACATCCGCATTGTAGGTACGAAAAACAAAACAAAACAAAAAAACCCTGAGAAATCATGGTCGACTTTTAATGAAATCTGAAAAATGTAAATGGTCCCAGCAGTGAACCCTGAGATCTAATGATCAGCTAGCAGAGTAACACGAGTGTTCCTGCAGATAAACCTGGACCTCCAATGGCTGTAAAAGTGACGGACGTTTGGGGCTTCAATGCAGCACTGGAATGGAAACCCCCCAAAGACGATGGCAACTGTGAGATCAGCGGCTACACCATCCAGAAAGCCGACTTTAAAACCAAGGTGAGGCACTAGAAGTGGACAATATGAATAATCTGCTGATATTTTACTAAACTGATTACTGAACTAATTAAAACTAATACACAAGTAGTGTTAAATAAGTGTATAAGTGACATGAGTTGGATTTCAGAGAGAGATATTTCCATCCATCCATCCACCTCCTCTCTGATCTCTCTCTCTCTCTTCCTGTTGTAGGAATGGTTTACAGTTTATGAACATAACCGCCGCACTAACTGTACAGTATCTGACCTGGTGATGGGGAACGAGTACATGTTCCGTGTTTTCAGTGAGAACCTTTGTGGCCTGAGTGAGGATGCCTGTGTTAGCAAGGAGACGGCCAAAATCACTAAGACAGGTCAGTATGACTTAAAAGAACGGAACATTCTACAGAACCCACGCTGCTCTAGCAGTTTAATGTATCTGTGTTTTCTACCATTCAAAGTTTTCTTGTCCTGAATATCTTCACAGTGTGATCTGGTGACACTCAGGGGTGTCAAACTCCAGTCCTGGAGGGCTGGTGACCAACACAGCACACCTAATTTAACTCAGCAGGTTTAATTGTAGTATCAGGTCAGAGAAACCATCAAACTTTGCTGGACACGGACCCTCCAGGACTGGAGTTTGACACCCCTGCCATACACCAATCACCTGTTGTTATGGTCAACATATATTGACATGTTGCAATGTTGGTATTATTGTGATTGAGTTCACATTACTACCTTTGACATCATGTTAACTACCTTTTATTAGTTGGTTTGATCCAAGGGTTTGGCCTTATCTTTACTAACTCAGAGCATGTTATTAGGAGGTCGGTCAGGGCAGGAAGCTGAGCTCCTAGTCTAGCAGAGGTAGAGAGTCTCAGTACACCTGTACCTGTACCTCTCAAACCTTCAGCTTCAGCCTAACTTACTTGTAAATATTGCACATGTTTACTTGTCATGTGTTTTCAGCTGATACAGGTTTTCTTTTGTCCTTTTTTCTCTCAGAACTAAGTCTATGTTCTTACTGCCCAAATCAGATTTTTGGTCTGTCTAGATTGTATTCAGATAGATTTTTGATAGTTTGCACAACAAAAACCACATCAAATAGATTTTTGCATCAGATCCAAACCAATTTTGGAAGTGGTTGGAAAAGTGATTACAATCAGATTTGTACGAATCTGTCTTTCTCTGGACCCTCAAATCAGATTTTTGTCTTTGCTCCACACAACATATCAAGACGAGGTGAAATCCAGAGTGAAGGGATTCAAGTACTGGCACCGAACTGAAGTCCCAGGTTGCCAGGTCCCAAAATACTCTCCAGTCCACTGTCTGTCAGAAAACTGCCCTACACAAACTAACCCACAATCTAATCACAGAGTCTAATCACAGATGTTTGATGAAGATATAATTGCTTTTTACTCTTTTTTTTCTTTCATTCATTTTCTTTTCTGATGAATACTTTTGAGGCATTTCATATGTACGTATTATTATTCTCGTAATGACAGATTATAATTATGAATGGCAGAGAAAAAGTAACCACATAACTAGTTTTTTTAGTAGTGTTTTTTAAATGTAGGTTTTTAGTAATTAAAACATAACTTTCTCTTCTACTCTGCTTTAATTTATATTTTCAGATCTGAATCTTCTAATATTAGAAAGTCTATCAAAGGTCTCACATCATTTTTTTCTTTTTCTGTCTTACTATAAGAGATTTTTGGTGGTCATGGTACATTTTTAAAGTAGTCCAAAAGCTGCAAACCTGGCAACCCTGAAAGCACAACACCAGTAGTTACTGAGGCCTACATTGTTACCACGACAACCCAAGCAAATTAGTTTATGATGCTCGTAAATCCAACCTGATCTCTTACTAAAAAGAGTGTGAACGTCTCAGCAGATCTGATCTGAGAAACTCACCTGATTTACCTGCAGTCTGAACACGGCCAAATAAAATTCCCTCTCAAAGGGACATCCAACATCACACAGCTTTATCATAATTATCTGGACACTAGAAAAAAAAGATCAAACTTCCAGTAAGAGTAACAGAGCTGTAGATGTTTCTGCAACAATGAATGTTTTATAATATTAATATTCAGACTGAGGATCATTTCAGGATGAAGCTTTAGATCAGAATGTCTTCAGGATTATATAAACACACATGTCTGGTTCTGTTTCAGGTCTGGAGTTAAAGCGAGCTGCATTTAAAGAGAAAGACATGAACACTGCTCCTAAGTTCACCACTCCGCTGGTGGACAGGTCAGTGATAACAGGTTATAGCACCGCCATCAGCTGCTCAGTCAGAGGCTTTCCAAAGGTAAGAACAACAAACAACAACAATGGAACACACAACAAACAACAAAACAACAGTGCAGCACAACAACAAAAAACAAAACAACAACAAAATAGCTTTAATGTGTGAAGAGCATAGTTAAGACACTAGATATATAAGAAAATACACAATAGTTTGTATAAGTTTAGATCAGATGTTTGTATGTGTTTAGATCAGATGTTTGTATGTGTTTAGATTAGATGTTTGTATGTGTTTAGATCAGATGTTTTATGTGTTTAGATCAGATGTT
>BRDA01049558.1:0-12329 GCA_036984385.1 Crenuchus spilurus
TTTTCCCTTAAACCTAGTCGTCATACCTGCCCCGTCTTCCATGTGGATATTTTAACTACTTTTGGGTTGTAACTTCGATGTTATGGGGCTTTTTTTTAATCCTTTTAGTCGGGGAGAGTCTCTCTTATGCTGCGATTAGCGTGGTGACGAAACCGGAACCGAGGAAGTTCCCTGCTCTGTATTCTCAAACTTTATTGTTTGAAAAAAGAAGTGCAGATTTATTACCAAAGGGTGCTGATAATTGGGGTACATATGAACTTGTTAAAAATAATTATTAATTATATATTTTTTCTCACTATTTAATGCAAATAAGATAATTAGTTAAAACCCCAGAAAAATGTTGGAAGGGACTGTAATAATGATCCTGCTTTTGTTCATGTTGGTAAATTTCAGAATTTTACAGTTTAATGTTTATCATTCAGTAATGATCTGACCTGAGTATCTCCAGTTTACAGTGTGAACTCTGCAGTCCAGCAGAGAGCTTCTCCACTCCTGAACCAAGCAGATCATTATTACTGAGATCTAGTTCCGTCAGACAGGAGTTTTCTGACTCTAAAACTGACCGCAGATAATCACAGGACTTTTCACTGAGTTTACACTCAGCAAGTCTGTAAAAAAAGAGAAAATATAACATTACAATATATGAATTGGAATGAATAATATTAGGTTTTAATGCAGGTTGAGAACTCTTGGGAAACTCTCCCCTGCTGCATGAATTCATTTTGAGACATTTTTGCTTCTCTTTTATTTTTTTCCCCTTGCATATGCAAATAACTCACAATCATTAATTATGCAGTCAGTAAGTTTTTGTAGCCTTTATATATAGCAATAATCACAAATAATGGAATGGAATCTAAAATCTTAATCTAAAATTGGAATATAATATCCTGATTGACATTAACACAAACATTTCAGTATAACATTTCTAAATTAAAATACTCAAACAGAGCTTTTTTTTTTTAGGCTTTGACAACTGGAAGAAGCCCCAATAGACATTCATCTGATATGCCAAAATGTCTCAGGTCAAACTCATCCAGCTCCTCTTCTGAATTCAGCATCACAAAAGTCACAGCTGACCACTGATAAGTAGCCAATTTAGCTTCACTGAGACCACTGAGACCTCCTCTCTTCAGGTATGACTGGACTTCCTGAACAATGATCATTCAGTTCATTCAGACAGTGGAACAGATTGATGGTTTTCTCTGGAGAGGGATTCTCCCTGACCTTTTCCTTGATGTACTGGATTGTTTAATCTTTGTTGTGAGAGCTTCTTCCTGTCTGAGTCAGTAGCCCTCCTAAGAGAGTCTGATTGGACTGCAGTGAGAGACCCAGAAGGAAGTGGAGGAAAAGGTCCAGGTGTCCATTCTCACTCTGTAAGGCCTTGTCCACTGCACTTTTGATGAAGTCAAACATTGATGACTTTCTAAAGAAAACAGAAAATCCAGAGGCTTGTGGTAGCAGCACATTTCTGTTTTCAGAGATGAAGGAAATAAATGTGTATAAAGCAGCCAAAACACTCAGATGAACAAAACTGAAAACTTTCCCCAGGTGCAGCCCAAACTTCTCTCTGAAGATCTGGGTACAAACTCCTGAGTACACCGACACCTCTCTGACATCAATGCCACACTCTCTCAGGTCTTCTTCATAGAAGATCAGGCTTCCTTTCTCCAGTTGCTGGAAAGCCAGTTTTCCCAGAGCCAGAATGATCTTTCTAGTCCACTTACGGTCCGTGTCACTTTGACTTTCATACTTCTGGTTCCTGTGTTTGATCTGAAAGATCAGAAAATGTGTGAACATCTGAGTCAGAGTTTTGAGGATCTCTCCTCTCTCTGCTTCACCCAACATCTTCTCTAGAACTGTGGCTGAAATCCAGCAGAAGACTGGGATGTGACACATGATGTAGAGACTTCTTGAGGACTTAATGTGAGTTATGATTCTCTCAGCGATGATCTGATCACAGATTCTCTTCCTGAAGTATTCCTCTTTCTGAGGGTCACTGAACCCTTGTATCTCTGTTAACTGGTCAGTACAGTCAGGAGGGATCTGATTGGCTGCTACTGGTCGAGTAGTGATCCAGAGGAGGGCAGAGGGAAGAAGATTCCCCTTGATGAGGTTAGTCAGCAGCACATCCACTGACTCTGGTTGTGTTACATCAAATATATTCTCATTATTCTCGAAATCTAGAGGAAATCGAAACTCATCCAGACCATCTAAGATGAACATGACTTTGTAGTGATAAAAATGTCTTGGTTGTAGATCTTTTATGTCTCTGAAAAATCTGTGAAGAAGCGCTAATAAACTGAGCTTTTCCTTCATCAAGTTCAGCTCTCTAAAAGGAAGTGGGAATATGTAGAGGATGTCCTGATTAGCTTTGCCTTCAGCCCAGTCCAGAATGAACTTCTGCACAGAGACTGTTTTTCCAATTCCAGCTACTCCTTTAGTCAGAACAGTTCTGATGGACTGATCTTTAAAGAGATCATTGCATTTGATGGGTTTGTCCTGGGCTGCTGGTGTCCTGGATGCTGTTTCAATCTGTCTGACCTCATGTTCAGTGTTGACCTCTCCACTCCCTCCCTCTGTGATGTGTAGGTCTGTGTAGATCTCACTCAGAAGAGTTGAGCTTCCAGGATTTGAGATTCCTTCATTAATTTTCTGAAATTTTTCCTTCAGTGATGATTTCAGCTTTAGATGACTAGACGGAGCCAGTTCTAATGTAAACATATGAAACAAAAGACATATTAAATATTTTATTGATGTTTATTATTGTCAAAAGTACAATACATTACAGTGCTGTTATAAATGGGTGTTCACCATATTTAACCTGACACTCATTCAGCTTATGAATGATTTAAAATCTCCAAATTAATAGACAGAATAATCTCCAAAATGATACTGCCCAGATTCAGATTAAGCCTAAGTCTAGATTATTAATAATAAAACTCATAATGACCCATAATTTTCATAGTTATCATAATTATAAGTGATCACATGACCCTGATCTCTTACTGCTCTGCAGTCTGTTAGCGAGGTCTGTCAGGTTCATGTTCCTCAGGACATGCAGTGTGATCATCACCTCCTCTCTGACACTGTGATCTTCTGCCTCTCTCTCAGAGCATGCTGGGTAATCTAGACTCAGCAGCTTCACAATCCTCTTAAGATGGTTCTTCACCACAGAGATGACTTTGTGCTCCAGATCCTGATTAAGATAAAAATAAAACAAATACTAAACAATAATTATAATTATTGCTTATAATTTTTTTATTACAATGTTCAACGGTAAAATACATTAAATATGTGACATTACACGACATGAAGCTGGAGATGAAAGCAGTTAAGAAGTTAAAAAAGACATTAATTTATTATCTAAATGCTTTATATTATATAATAAAGAACCCAGAATTTCAGTTGATTTAGACTGTAAACCCTGTCCTAGATTACAACATATTATAGTAGATAAACTATACATGAAGCTCCATAATTACTAGAACCGTTAATAGAGATGGTAATAAAGATAATAATCTCAGCCCTGATGTCCTGATGTTTCACTGGAGTATAAATATGAGGTGACACAGAGACATTCTTTATCGTGGAGGAAATGACAGAAGACAGATGACAGAAGAAATGTAGTTTGTTAACATTCATAAATCAGGTAATGACTATTCAAAAATAATATCTACATGACTGTAAATGTCCATATTCACTGGTAAACAGTAAATATGTTTAAAACAACAGTAGCTGTGCTGAACCTGCCTAGAAGAGGAAACAAGTGTATTTTACCCCAAACACAGATTACATTTACATACAACTCTAAATCACACACATTATAATCACACCCACGGTCTAATCACACACACGGTCTAATCACACACACGGTCTAATCACACACACGGTCTAATCACACAAAGTCTAAATCACACAAAGTCTAAATCACACAAAGTCTAAATCACACACAATCTAATCAAACAAAGTCTATTCACAAACAGTCTAATCACACACACTAGCTAATCACACAAAAAGTCTAATCACACACAGTCTAATCACACACAGTCTAATCACACACAGTCTAATCACACACAGTCTAATCACACAAAAAGTCTAATCACACACAGTCTAATCACACACAGTCTAATCACACACAGTCTAATCACACACAGTCTAATCACACACAGTCTAATCACACACAGTCTAATCACACACACACACACACACACACACACACACACACACCTTGATGAAGTCTGCATTTCTTCTGGTCATATCTGAGCTTCTGTACTCTGTCAGTAAATGTAAGATAAGTGTGATATTTAGACAATCTGAACAGCACAATGAAAACACTTAATATATTAGAACTAATTAATTTCAAACTTCAGTTCCATTCACTGTGTAGAATCTCAGATATGTCATCAGTATTATGAATGTTACAGGAACATTTGAGACTGATAACAAAATCAATGTTCAGAGCTTTAATTCAGTCCTCTAAACCAGGGTTCCTAACTCCAAGTCCTGTAGAACCAGGTTTCTTAAACAGGAGTGTGAGAACCTTCTCAGGTGTGTGATGTGTAAAACTAAAATCTTCACCTGCGTTCAGCAGAAAATGTATTTTATGTTATATTCTCTTGTTATCCCCCTAACTTCTGTGGGTCCCATGTCCCCCCATCCTCTTCTTTTTCCTAATGTGAACAACCAGTCAACAAAGCATTTCACTGGTAGTTCTACCATGTATGATGGTGTATGTGAAAAATAAACTGATTTGATTTGATTTGAAATGTCATCCTCTCTGAACTCTAATGGAGGCTCCATTGACTGGTCACTCTTCATGGACACATGACTGTGTTCAGGTGAATCTGATCTCTTATCCTGAATTAGACTAAAACACAACAATGAGAGAAGTTATGTTACAGTCAGACATGAACAAACTAACTTTTTTAATGAAAGGTCTCATTTTAAATACAACAGGAATGGAAAATGTCCTAGGTGACTATTTTTTATTAGGAAATAGTTATTTTATTATTTATTTGATTTATAAAAGCACTTTTACTGTCAGGGTGAGTAATTATAGATCAGACTATATGTAGTGTAGTGTTTTACTACATATAGGATTAGATTAGCTTGCATTAGATCAGATTACATTAGATTAGATGATAAAAGTAGAATCTGTTGATGTCATTCTTTAGTGTCAGTATTATTCTTACCTGATCTCAGTAGATCTGTTATCTTCTCTGAAGATGATCAATTTGTCCATTGACTGGTCACTCTTGAAGGACACACAACTGGGTTCAGGTGAGTCTGATCTCTTATCCTGAATCAGACTAAAACACAACAATGAGATAAATGATATTACAGCCAGATGTGAAAAACTAACAGTGACATTTTAAACTTAGTTTTTGTTAGTAAAAGTTTATGAAAAGTCTTTCATTTTACATACAAATAATCCGGGATAGAAAATGTCACTGTAAGAACATTCTGGAGTAAAAGTTAAACAAATGACACTGATTTCAGAAATCTAGGTGACAATTTTTCATAGAAAATAGTTTTTTTACTCTGTTTAACTTATTTATAAAAGCACTTTTACTGTCAGGATTAGTAATTATAGATCAGACCATATGTCATGTACACAGTAAATCTGCCAGTGTTAAATCAACACTGTTAGAGTTAAATTAACAATGAGGGTGTCAAAATGTAACACTCCCAGTGTTGATTTAACTCTAATAGTGTTGATTTAACACTGGCAGATTTACTGTGTAGTGTTTTACTACATACAGGATTAGATTACATTAGGTTGCATTGGATTAGATTACATTACACTAGATTGCATTAGATTACATTAGATTAAATTGCATTAGATCAGATAACATTAGATTAGATGATAAAATTAGAATCTGTTGATGTCATTCTTTAGTGTCAGTATTATTCTTACCTGATCTCAGTAGATCGGTTATCTTCTCTGAAGATGATCAATTTGTCCATTGACTGGTCACTCTTGAAGGACACACAGCTGGGTTCAGGTGAGTCTGATCTCTTATCCTGAATCAGACTAAAACACGAACAATATCAGACCTCATCTACAGATTTCCTGTTGTTGTAGATAACATACTCTTTCCACCAAATCTAATGATTGTCTCACCTCTCAGGTGTCTGTGTGTCCTCCTCTTCCTCAGAGCAGCTCATTTTGGATGTCATTACTTCTTGTTCAGATTCTGCTGTATCCTGTAAGTACACACAGAGGCAGTAAAGTCTACATGAACTTCATCTTCATCTGAAAGCTGTTCTCTGAAATGTTTCCGTCTGTGTTCTTCACACTAATGTTCTTCTGTCTCTTTAGTCAGAAAGTCTATTCTGGATTTCTCTCCAGACATTCATCATTATCTCTTCACAGAACAGACACTACTGAAGTGTCACTTTAAACTGAAACCTGTTTAGAGTGGATCAGCACCACAGGGAGTTCTGGAAGTGTTTTTCAGGATGAAGAGGGTGGAGTTGGGTTCCTAAGCCAAACAGCTCGTTCTTCTTCTTCCTGTGTTCTTCATGCAATTTCATGACTTTTTTTTTGAGCTCAGACACAGTTTGTTTCAGATTTCTCACATTAAAAACAAGATTTGCAGTTCTTACAGTGTTGGTTTCTCACATTTCTCAGTACTGCGTTCACTTTCTCAGCTCAGCAAATGACCATGAAATGAGCTTTATATACATATATGTCTGAACACACACACACACACACGCGCGCGCACACACACACACACGCGCGCACACACACACACGCGCGCGCACACACACACACACACACACACACACACACATACACAGGTGCACACACACACAGAGGGAGAGAAACACGCACACACAGAGAGCGACAGGCAGATACACTGACACACACACAGTAAACAGAGGTAGAAAGAATATGAAATATGTTGAAATTGCAGGAAAATTAAGTAGCAATACACCCAACATTACTAGCTCTGTTGTACTTATGCTTAGTTACAGCCTTTATACTGTATAACCCCAAGTTTATGAAAACTTATGCAGATAATAAAAACCATCTTGATCAAAAATGTGCTCTTTGGCATCAAATACTGAGGATCATTTACTGTGAAAATGTTGTAAAAGAAATACATAAGAACTATATGTTACACAAATGTACACATCCATTTCCAATTTTATTCTTTCAACTGAAATTATTCAGGATTTTCATAAACAAAGCAGATTTTGCATTTCCTCTGTTGCGCTGAAGGCCAATGTAGTGTTTTAAAATACAATATTGCAGTAGCTAAAATGTGCTATATCACACATCTCATGTGCAGTAAAAGATGTGAAAGTCAGCAAAACAAACTAAAAGAACAGAAAAATGTATTTATCATTAGTCAAAGAAAAGTACAACAAAAAAAACCTGCTGGCTGATACAAACTTATTTACATTAAACTAGGTCTGCTATGAGAACAGGGGAGTCACTGAATGCATTACATACACTACTGCTCAAAGGTTTGGAGTCACCCAGAATTTTTTGACAGCACATACATTTATTTCAGAAGACTTTTCTGTACAAATCTGGAGATCATGAACGTCACAAATGCAGCTGTTCCAGATACTCAGTCTTATATAATGTAGAAGGGTGATGAAGGACACTGTCTCCCACAAGTTGTTGACATAACTTTATATCCTTTCGTACAGCTGTTTACTCTCCAACAGGAGTTTAGTCCATATTTTGCACAAAATATCATGAGATGTAGGAATTTTGTGTATACATTAGAATGCGATATTAGTCCATAAACAGCCTCAATAAACACTATTAATCACTAGAATGGGAGATATTAGTCCATAAACAACCTCAATAATCACTATTAATCACTAGAATAGGAGATAGTCCATAAACAACCTCAATAAACACTATTAATCACTAGAATGGGAGATATTAGTCCATAAACAACCTCAATAATCACTATTAATCACTAGAATGGGAGATATTAGTCCATAAACAACCTCAATAAACACTATTAATCACTAGAATGGGAGATATTAGCCCATAAACAACCTCAATAAACACTATTAATCAGTAGAAGATATTAGTCCATAAACAACCTCAATAAACACTATTAATCACTACGATAGGAGATATTAGTCCATAAACAACCTCAATAAACACTATTAATCACTAGAATAGGAGATATTAGTCCATAAACAACCTCAATAAACACTATTAATCACTAGAATAGGAGATATTAGTCCATAAACAACCTCAATAAACACTAATAATCACTAGAATAGGAGATATTAGTCTATAAACAACCTCAATAAACACTATTAATCACTACGATAGGAGATATTAGTCCATAAACAACTTCAATTAACACTACTGATCACTAGGAGATATCAATCCTTATGTATCCCATGATGCCTTGCACAAAATAATGTGCTAAAGTACCTGTGCAGAGTAAATACATGTACTAACACCTCAAAGGTCACTGTCAACTTGTGGGAAACACCCAAACTGAGCTAAAAGCAGTGACATTGTCCTACATCATCACTTTCTATCATAGAAGACTGAATATCTGGAGCAGCAGCTTTTGCTAAATGTATCATAGACTCCCTAGTTTAAAAATATAGGCCCCAATCTTTTGAGCAGTAATGCATGTTATAATTAGCAAGCACTGTATCTTTGGTTGTTGCCATTTGTATTTAAATTATGAACCATTAAGAAATCCTTAGGAAGAGAAACACAAAACTCCACATCAATGACACAACAGAAATAACCCATTAGTGTTGTGAAGATTGTAATCATAATAAAAACAGTTAAGAAAACATAAAAGATTCAGCAAGAGCTTAAGAAATAATGCCCCAGACATACAGTGGAAAGTTTCAGGTTGGAGTGTAAATACACACAACCTTGTGGCCTTTGATCTTGTGAATCTAAATAGACCTTCATGGCTCTCAAGAGTGTGCAGACTCACACAGAGACTTAAAATCTCTCCACTGGCCTGTTCAACTGGACCGGAGTGCTCTCGCTAATCAGAACAGAGATTCATAAAAATACATGCACATCAACATCTCAAATGAGCTTAAAGAGGACAGCGTCATACAGTTGCAAGAAAAAGGAAAGAAACACATGTAGTTCTGCAAGGATTAACTTACTTTTTCTAGCCTGCTCTCTAGATATTTACTCAATATGCTCGGTAAAAGACATGAACAGTACAACTGTTAGTGTTGTTAGATTGTGTTTGTCTATAATTGTGACTTGGACAACAGTTAGTAATCAATGCAGGTAATTGCAAAGGGTTTGTGTGCTTTCTCTTACAACTGTATGTATGTGTTGGTCCTGGCTAATCAGGTTTACATGCTAATGAATAAGTGTAGTGACATAACTTATGAGTGCAATGGCAAATAGCCTCTTGTCAAACAGAGCATCTGGCTGCTTTTCTTTTCCTCAGAATATTTTCAAAATGATAATACTGTGATTATATTGCTACATGCCGTGACATCCAATACATTTAACATTGGTGAGTATTTAATGTGACCTTATTGGAAAAACACACAGGAAGCTCATCTGAAGTAGTGATTGGCTCAAAGCAAACAAAAAAACACAGTTTTTTCAGTTTCACAGAAAGATTGCCTTCTGCAGAATTGGTATCACAAAGATCAACATCATGATAATGTTTAAGAAACAATACATTGTGCGATTCTATAAGGCATGTACTTGTTTCATTCAAGAATTAGCCTAAACAAACAACAGTGCAATGTAAAGAAAGAGAATCTAGGGCTGTAGTCAGGTCCAAGGGTTCAATACAAGTGCAAGACTATGTCTGGCTAAGATCAAGTCTTAAGGGGACTGAGATCAAATCAAAAACGAGTCCAAACAAGAGTGTGACTGTGTCATTCGTTCTGAATTTGTTCCATTGGTTTAAAAAATTACAATATTTTTTTTTACCCCAAAACAAAACATGATCAGCGCCATCAATAAGTCCAATTTGAACTGTACTAAACTGAATTTCTGATGTTGTCCCAAATGTCTCAGAAACAGTCCTGTTGCAGAACTTACAGGTCAGCGTTCATGCATTTGCACCTCGATTGTCTGGGCATTAAGTGCCCAGTCTGAATAAATCAACCCCCGTCTGTTTACTGGGTTGATTGGCTAAATCAAATACAGATGCAGTTACTTGGTTTTGATTTGGTTGTACAAGTCGGTGCACGGTGACAAAAAAATCACAACTAAATACATATTCTTAAAACATAGCCGGTCTCAGTCCAGACCAGAAGTTAAATTTGATAAGACCAATGGCCAAGTCCGAGACAAGTCCAACCACAAATATTCTGAGTCTGAGACAGGACTCAAGTACTACAGCCCTGAGAGAGTCACAGTTAATTGCTCTTGTACAGCATCCATGATTATTTAAAGAAAAGATAGTAAGCTTGCAACAATGCAAAACTGTGCAATGAAATCAATCACAAGCATTTTTCTATTAAAATCTAACCTGCAACCTAAAATCTACCCTATTCACACATTATAACACACACTGAAGCACCTACTCATATTCCTGAGGCAACCTTAGCTGCCTCTTATGCCTCATTTCTTATCAGACAAATGTCTGATAACTGACATTCTGTGATCGCACACAGCGACAATAAAGAACTGCAGAAAAATATTGTAATTTTTATAAATCCTCATAGTCACTGATAAACAGAGTAGTCTGACAATCTAATGTATTAGTAGAAGACAGGTAAATGCCTTTATGTCTTGAATGTGTGCATGTGATCTTTTCAGCAGTCAAACAGACTCCCACCAGCTTTCTGACATCTGATCTGAGCAGATGTAATGTCTGCGACTGCACAGCAGGGGGCTGTGTGACAGAGGCCAAGAGTCAAAATCCAGCCCCAGGCTTCAGTCAGGCCTCCTAGCTCAGAGCATGTTGAGCTCGATGAGACGGCCGGCGAACACTCCAATGGTGCCGATGATACACACCGCCATGAACACACACAGCAGAATGTGATCCAGGACCATGGCAACAAACTTCCACTCCTCTGCGGCCTAGGAGGAAGAGAAAGAGAGGAAGGAGAGGAAAGAGGAAGAAAGGAGAAGAGGGAAATATTGCTACATGGTTTTTCCACAGAGGTCAGAATGTCACCAAACATAAAATTAAAGAGAACTGAAAATAGAGGAAAGATAAGAAGAAAACAGCCAACATCCAGCTGCAGACCTGCTCACATACACTCAGGGTGTGTGTGTGGTTTTAGGTTTGCACCCTCTAGTGGTTAGAGGTGCTGTGTCAACTAAATAAGTATAATAAAAAAAAACCTACCTAAAAATTAATTGTATATAATAATAATAATTAGTTATACATAGTTATTGACTATGATTTATTTATTAATTATATATACACTGCTCAAAAAAATAAAGGAAACACTTAAACAACACAATGTAACTCCAAGTCAACCACACTTCTGTGAAACCAACCTGTCAAATTCGGAAGCAACACTGATTGTGCATCAATTTTAACTGCGGTTGTGCAAATAGAACAGACAACAGGTAGAAATGAGAGGCAATTAGCAAGACAACCTCTATACAGGAGTGGTTCTGCAGGTGGTAACCACAGACCGTTTCTCTGTTCTCATCCTTTCTGGCTGATGTTTTGGTCACTTTTGCATTTTGTCAGTTCTCTCACCATAGAGGTAGCATGAGGTGATGTCTACAACCCACAGAAGTTGCTCAGGTAGTGCAGCTCATCCAGGATGGCACATCAATGTGAGCTGTGGCAAGAAGGTTTGCTGTGTCTGTCAGCACAGTGTCCAGAGCATGGAACAGATACCAGGAGACAGGCCAGTACACCAGGAGACATGGAGGGGGCCGTACGAGGGCAACAACCCAGCAGCAGGACTGTTACCTCCTCCTTTGTGCAAGGAGGAACAGGAGGAGCAGAGCCAGAGCCCTGCAAAATGACCTCCAGCAGACCACTAATATCCATGTTTCTGCTCAAACGGTCAGAAACAGACTCCATGAGGGTGGTATGAGATTTTGAGTTGGTTTGAGTTTTTGAGGTGGTATGAGATGATTCTAAATCCAGACCTCCAAGGGGTAATAATTTTGATTTACATTGATCATTTTTATGTTAGTTTGTTCTCAACACATTCCACTATGTAATAAATAAAGATTTTCAACTGGAATATTTTATTCACTGAGATCTAGGATGTGTTATTTTAGTGTTCCCTTTATTTTTTTGAGCAGTGTATATCAGAATATACAAGAAAATTATGATCACCCCTGGTTTGGAATGAACTCGACCCAGTATGTCACAGATGTCACATGATAGGGCTTCATGCAGGTATAAATAAGTGAGCACACCAGT
>BRDA01049563.1:0-11402 GCA_036984385.1 Crenuchus spilurus
TGTAATAGCGTTTCGTTAATGTTTTTGCGTTTTGTGATTTGTAATAGCGCTTTGTTAATGTTGTTGTGGTTTGCACTTCAGGGCCACCGTAGTTTCGACTGGTTGGTGTTTATGTTAGTGGTTTGGCTAATGTAGCATGGCTGGCTTACTGGTCTCTTACTGCTGGAGTATGGTGCTCAGCTACACGCCGGCACTCATGTCATGTCATGTCACACGCCGTCATCGCTTCGCGATGGTAGGCTGCCCAGACGAGTCACTTCTCTCCAATGCCATTTGTCTCTGGTTGCTTGTAGAAGGCTAGCACCTGATAATCCAGTCCATGTCTTGATGTTATCCATCCAGGTTATTCTTGGTCTTCCATGTCTTCGGACTCCTTCCACAAGTCCAGTCATAACACTTCCTTCAATGCTCTCATGTACATGCCTCATCACATGACCGAAGTAACGTAACGTACATCAGTAACTCCTTTTGAGTTCTAGCCATCTCATAGACTTGCTCAGTGGTCATCATCTTCATCCATGAGATCTTCAGCAACTTCCTGATGCACTTGTTCTCAAAAGCCTGAATACGATGCCGGCACTACTACGCAGTTTTGTGTCACACCATCGACTGGATTATGCAACATACACCTTCTGCCGGTCACTCAGAATTGCTTGTCGCCCTCGCTACATTCATCGTTCCTCCAGGACTCAATTCATTGTTCATCATGCAAATGGCTCTGCTATCCCTGCTATCTGGACCAGTGGACGATGTCGTCAAGTTTCCTCTCCTTCCAGATGTCATGGAATTAATCTTGATGTGCTCCATTCTCTTCCTTGCTCAACTTCACTCGTCGATAACTCCAGGACTTCAAATGGACTCAAATGTGCACTACTCAACTGTCGCTCTATAACAGACAAGACTTCCTTACTCAATCAACTCATTGTACAGAACAGTTTGTACATGTTCTTTCTAGTGGAGACTTGGCAGAAACCCAGTGACTATTTACATCTCAACCTGACATTACCTAATGGCTACACCTACTTTGCGAAGCCAAGGCCTCAGGGTAAAGGTGGTGCGTGTTTGGCTGTTGTTTACAATAGTGTACTTAAGATTAGGCTCTGTGAACTTCAAGATTTTATCTTTTGAATCTTTTGAATTTATGGCACTGAAACTGATTGGTACAGTTCCTGTGTTGTGTCTCCTAATCTATCGTCCACCTAAGCCCTCTTCAATCTTTTTATCTGAGCTCAGTGAATTACTTACTCTGGCCATCTCAGTGTGCCCAGCTATGATAGTTTTGGGCAATTTCAATATTCATGTTGACTCTGAAAGTTCATGTTCTGCAGAATTCTGGTCTGTGCTAACTGTTTTAACTTAGTCTCTCAACATTACACTAAATCCTCAGTCTCTTTTCGCAATGTCACGTGTGTTGATCTGAATGCCTTTTCTGCTCTTCTTCAGTCATCTCCTCTTTCATCTGTCTCTCAAATCTCCTGTGCTAATGACATTTTGTCTCTTTTCAACCATACAATAGCTGATGCATTAGACCAGCTGGGCCCTCTAAAGACAAGACTGGTACCATCCGGTCATTCCTCCCCCTAGGTTACCTCTGAACTCAGAGTTTTAAAAACCACTGGCAGGCGTTTAGATCGCCTTTATAAGAAAATTGGGCTTACTGTACATGCATCTGCATACTCTGACCACTTGAAGAGATATAGAGCTGCTTTAAATACTGCCTGCTTACAATACATTTCCTCTGTCATCAATGGTACTGGATACAAACCTAAAATTATTTTCTCCACGATCAGTAAGCTTCTTTGCCCACCCACTGCTCGCACTCCATGCACAGTTGATCAGTGTGAAATATTTCATAAATATTTCAGTGATAAAATTTGTAAAATTTATGAACACTTCCGTTCAACTACCTTTTCACCTGACTACAACGACACCAACCTTAAATCGGCTGTTGTACCTCTCTCCACCTTTACACCCATAAACAGTTCTGTCATATCTGATTTAATTACTAAATCAAATATCTCAACTTGTCAGCTCGACCCAGCCCCTACCAAGCTTCTAAACAAATGCTCCTCAGTTATCTCTGACCCTATCTGCCACCTGATCAATGCTTCCCTTGTTTCTGGTCATGTTCCAACTGCCCTTAAAACCTCAGCCATCACTCCCATTCTCAAGAAACCTGGTCTCAATACTGCCACCCTTAAAAATTATCACCCTATCTCTAACATGCCTTTTCTAGCTAAGTTGCTAAGTAACAATGATCTTTTTGAGCCTTTCCAGTCCGATTTCCGTTCTATGCATAGTACGGAAACTGCTCTTTTGCGAGTTATTAATGACCTCCTCCTTTCCACTGATTCTGGTGCCCTCAATGTTCTTATCTTGTTAGATTTAAGTGCAGCATTTGACACAGTAAATCATGACATACTTATCTCCCATCTATCAGCTATTGGCATCACTGGCTTAGCCCTTTCTTGGTTCCGATCCTATTTAACGAATAGATTTCACTTGGTAAACACAATTCTTCTATCAGTAATGTTGCACAAGGAGTCCCCCAGGGATGAGTTCTCGGTCCTCTTCTGTTTACTGTCTATATGCTTCCCCTCGGTCAAATTATCTGCCATCATGAACTTCAGTTTCACTGTTATTGTGATGATACTCAAATCTATGTCAGCACCAAAACTACTTCCATCATTCCTGCCCCTGCCTTAACATCTTGCATTCAAGACCTCAGACAATGGATGAGTTGTAACTTCTTAAAACTAAACACAGATAAATCTGAGATTCTACTCATTGGCTGTAAGAGTGAGGTGGCAAACTTTACTGACTTCACTGTTAAATTGGATGATGTAATGATAAAAACATCCAGTGCTGTCTGTAATTTGGGGGTACTGTTTGACTCTGTCCTCTGCTTTGAGCCTCACATCAGGTCTCTGGTCAAAACAGCCTTTTTTCATCTGCGTAACATTGCTCGTCTTCGCTCATCGCTCACCATGAGAGACACTGAAACTCTGGTCCATGCTTTCATATTATCCCGCTTAGATTACCATAACTCCCTTCTTATTGGACTTCCTAACAATTCCATTAAGTCACTTCAGTATGTCCAAAACTCTGCTGCCAGGTTAATCTCTTGCTCCAAAAAATCAGCTCATATCACTCTGATTCTGTCTCAGCTACACTGGCTTCCTGTTCCACTTCACATTCAATTTAAACTCCTGCTACTAACTTACAAATCTCTCCATGGTCTAGCTCCAGCCTACCTAGCTGAGCTCTTGCATCCATACTGCCCTTCTCAAACTCTTAGGTCCTCTAATTCTGGTCAGTTAGCAAAGTTCAAATTGGTCACTGTCGGAGGCACTGTCTTTTAGTGTCATGGCCCCCAAACTATGGAACTCCTTACCTCAGTCACTCAGAGACTGCCCCACTCTATCCTCTTTCAAGACTCAGCTTAAAACCTATTTTTTCTCGCTACATTTTCATTCTCCTATATAATTTTTTTCCCCCTATTGCTCTGTTTAGCATCCTTGGGTTTGAGAAAGGCGCTATATAAGTTCAATTTATTATTATTATTATTATTATTATTATAAAATTCTAACAAGCAAGAAAGTCTTGAAAATCAACAATAGGTCTTGTTTTTTTCATCTAAGAATAACTGACTTGTATGTGTTAGATAAATATTCTAGTTTGTAGAAACTTTGTCTAGGATTATCTTAAGATTCTAATTTTAAGGATTTTCTAAAATGAAATAAGAATTTTATTTTATATTACTGACAATTTTTCGAGGCTCTCTGATGTCAAAAAAGAATTTCAAGACAACCTTACTTAATTTAAGAATACATTGTTCTAAAAACTAGACATGACTAGAAATACAAGATTTAATATATTTTCCAATAAAACTGATGACACTTTCTGATAAAGGATTTTATTGGGATTATTTTGTTTGCAATTGTGGCAGAGTGCATTTTTTCTGTGGTGCTGGTCAAAAATTTGAATATTATTTAGTAATTCCATTCAAAATGTGAAACATTTATTCATTATACACAGACTAATATATTTCAAAAGCTTATTTTTTTTTATTTTGATGATTATAACAGACAACTAATGAAAATACCAAATTCAGTATCTCAGATAATTAGAATATTATGAAAATGTTTAATATTGAAGACACCTTGTGCCACACTCTAATCAGCTAATTAGCTCAAAACAGCTGGGCTTTTGGTCTCTGAGTCTAGTTCTCTAGTCTACACAATCAGGGGGAAGACTGCTGACTTGACAGTTGTCCAAAAGATGTCCATTGACACCTTGCACAAGGAGGGCAAGACACAAAATGTCATTGTTAAAGAGGCTGGCTGTTCACAGAGCTCTGTGTCCAAGAGGTGAAGGGAAGGAAAAAAAGATGTGGTAGAACAAAATGTACAAGCAATAGGGATAACCGCACCATTTAGAGGATTGTGAAACAAAACCTATTCAAAAATGTGGTGGAGATTCACAAAGAGTGGACTTCAAGAACCACCACACATATGCAAGACATGGGTTTCAGCTGTCGCATTCCTTGTGTCAAGCCACTCTTGAACAAGAGACAGCGTCAGAAGTGTCTCACCTGGGCTAAAGACAAAAAGGACAGGACTGCTGCCGAGTGGTCCAAAGTTATCAATAAAAGTAAATTTTTCATTTCCTTTAGAAATCAAGGTCCCAGAGTCTGAAGGAAGAGAGGAGAGGTACAGATTCCACGTCACTTGAAGTCCAGTGTAAAGTTTCCACAGTCAGTGATGGTTTGGGGTGCCATGTTATCTGCTGGTGTTGGTCCATTGTGTTTTCTGAGGTCCAAAATCAACACAGCCATTTACCAGGAAGTTTTAGAACACTTCATGCTTCCTGCTGCTGACCAACTTTATGGAGATGCAGATTTAATTTTTCAACAGGACTTGGCACCTGCACAGAGTGCCAATGCTACTTGGTTTAAGGACCATGGTATCCCTGTTCTTAACAGTCTAAAATCATTCTGTGTAAACAGATCATTTTTAAATGTATAATCTGATTACAATCATTGACTGGCCACTTAATTAAAAACTATGCTAATTTTTTCAGCTCAACTGAACATGCAGGAAAACTCAATGCTCAGGAGCCCACAGGTCCACCACAGAGCAGATATCATTATTAATATTAATATTTATTAAATATATAATAAACCTTATTATATGTATTACAGTCTTAAATTAGAAAGACTTTAAAATCATTGTTTTGTTTATTTAAACTCCATATTGAGTGTAAAGTGCATTAAATGATTCTATGTGTAAGATTTTTTTTCTTGTTTCAGAAATATTAAGACAATTTTGCTTGATTCAACTACAGTGCATTAAAGCCAGGTTATGGCCTGGTGGTAAGTCTCTGGTCTTATAACCCGAAGGTTGCTGGTTCGATCCCTGGTCAGATCATGACCGAAGTGCTACTGAGCAAAGCACCTAAGCATCAATTGTAAATTGCTATGGATAAGAGTATCTGCTAAATGACTCAAATGTAAAGGATTCTAGTGAAATTATAACCAAATAATGTTTTATAAAAATGCTTAAAACAATATTAATATGCTAGTTTTAAGATATTTGATCAAGTAAGTTTTGCTTAAATCTAGTTATAACACCTTATATTGATAATTTTTTTTTTTTTTTTTTTGAAAGTACAAGATAAGTTAGTGCTAGATTTTTTTCTTGTTTCAAGAAATCTTACCGAGATAAATTTTCTCACTATACTGGCAGATAATTTTGCTTAATTCAACTATTATTTTTCTTATTTTGATTTTATTTTTCTTATTTTTTAACAGACATTTTTTGCAGTGTACTTCTAGGTTAGATTACTGTAATGCACTATTATCAGGATGCTCAAGCAGGAACTTAAATAAACTTCAATTAGTTCAAAATGCAGCAGCCAGGGTTCTTACTAAAACCAGAAAATTTGACCATATTAGCCCAGTTTTATCAGCACTACACTGGCTTCCAGTTAAATACAGAATCGAATATAAAATTATTTTATTGACGTATAAAGCGCTACATGGTCTTGGCTCTGAGTATTTACAAGACCTTATTTCCTATTATGAACCATCTCGTCTACTTAGATCACAGGGTGCTGGCTTCTTGATAGTTCCCAGAATTCAGAAATCATCAGCAGGGGGAAGAGGTTTAATAACAGCTAGTTTAAAAGCTTTGGGTACGTGTCCTAATTAATGGACGAGTTTATTATTGTTAAAATAGGTGTAATTGTAACGGAGTGTTTCTTTAAGTAATTTTGAAGGAATAGCATCAAGTTGTACAATTTGATGAAGCAATAATTTTCTCCAGATCTAGTTGTGTTATTGGATTAAAAACTTCCAGCCTGTGTTTCAAAGCTGTGTTTTGTTCTATTTCATTTAAGTCTAATAGCAGACAGCTTGGGTTTAAGGCTACAGATGTAGTTTTTTTTCTAATGTTTTCTATTTTATTATTGAAGAAGTTCATAAAGGTGTCACTAGTAAGATTAGCTGGAATCAGAGTTTCAGCATCTGCGAAGATTTTTGGTAAGCTTAGAAATCACACTGAAAAGTACTCTAGGATTGTTTTTATTGGTTTCAATCAGGGATGCAAGATATTCTGAACATGCTTTATTGAGGGCTTTTTTATACTCGGTAAAGCTGTTTTTCCAGGCACAGTGGAATATTTCTAGTTTAGTTGACCGCCATTTCCTCTCTAATTTCCAAACTACTTGCTTTAAAGTGCGAGTCTGATCATTATACCATTGGGCAAGCTTTTTCTGTCTCATCTTTTTATATTTAAGAGGGGCTACAATGTCTAGTGTTGAACGAAAGGCATTTCCTACATGGTCAGTCAGTCTTTCTAAATCCATTGAACTTAATGAAGAGTAAATGGGAATTGATAAGTCTGGGAGGTTTTCTACAAATTGTTGGGCTTGAATCTGATGTTAATGAACGTTTCATGCAATAACGTGGAGATCTGCATATATTGTGATTGAGATGTATTGAGCATTGTACATTAAAGCCAGGTTGTGGCCTGGTGGTAAGTCTGTGATCTTGTAACCCAAAAGTTACCGGTTCAATCCCAGGTCAGGTCATGACGGAAGGCATCTAAACTAGTGATGTCCTGATCACGTTTTTTCTTTTCCCGATCTGATCCGAGTCATTAATTTTTTTGTGTCTCTCAATACCGAGTCTCAAACCGATACTTCTATTTTCTAGATAAGAACTAGATAATACTCTTCACACAGTGCATACATTACTATCAGGCTAGGCCCCAGGTAGAAAAGATGAGCGCAAGTAAGAGAAAATATATTTATTTATGGATGGTGTACAGGTAAACAGACAGACCAAAATAAAACCACGATGGCTGTAATAGAAACTAAGGAGTGAAGTTGATACAGAAGTTATGCCAGGAGCTAAGCAGAGCAGCTAACAATAGAGACTAGGTAAGCAATGTGCCTGAGCACAGACGCCGCCAACCCTGGAGGCTGAGCACAGACGCCGCCAGCCCTGGAGGCTGAGCACAGACGCCGCCAACCCTGGAGGCTGAGCACAGACGCCGCCAACCCTGGAGGCTGAGCACAGACGCCGCCAACCACAGATGCCACCAACCCTGGAGGCTGAGCACAGACGCCGCCAACCATGGAGGCTGAGCACAGAAGCTAGAGGAAAGAAAAGATCAGAATGACCTGAATTAAAGAGGGGCTGCGTGCAGAGTGCAGGAGCACTAACAAAGATGAGCCAGGAGTTAGGTGATGAGTGTAGTATAATAATATAGTAGCTGAGAGACTGATGAGGTGTAATGTGTAGCAGGTGTGTCTCAGGAGAATGAGACAGAGAGAGGATGTGAGGAGAGAGAGGGAGTGGTCAGAGGTGCAGGTACAGGCAGGTGGGGGCCAGGATCGTGACAGAACCCCCCCCCACCTACAAAGGTGTACCACCTGGTACACCCGAAGAACGAACCAGACCCCAAGACCCAGGATAGAGGAGGACCAGGCCCACCCAAATAGCGCAGAGAAATAGCAAAAGCGGAGAAAGGATGACTGGACCCATGATCATGAGTAACCCAAGACCCCAATGAGATATTCCGCACTACCCTAGGGAGCATGATAGCAAAGAAGGTCAGAGTGGGACTGGGATAGGTGAAATTATATGTGAGGAGGGGAGTCAGAGATCGAAAAGGGGTTACTGGATTTGACGAGATGACAGGATTTACAAACTGACAGATTTGTGTACTAGATGGGAGCATAATGTCTACTATTGATGTAATCCAGAGATTCAGATGTATTTGTACAGAGGTTGTGAAATGGTTGGATATGAGAAATTTACTGAAAGTATCAGTGTGAATGGTCCTGGTTACTGCAATGCTGTAATGATGGCTGAGGTATTTGACAAGATCAATAATAAACAAGATCTCAGTTGTGGGAAAAGAGAGGACAGTCTTGTTCCTGTATGGGAGATGACAGGGAAAGTCCTGAGTCTCGAGCAGGATCTCAGCAGTGGCCTCAGAGCGGATGCTGAGTTTCAGCAACGACCTCTTGGGGTGACAGCGAAAGTTCGACGGCGGACTTCTGGAGCAGGGATAGAGCATCATCTTCTGCCTCCAAGCGCACAGACGTAGCATGATACTCTTGATCCTGGGCAGGTGATTCTGCGGGAACGGGTGGAGTGCCTGCGACGACCTCAGTAGGGGCGGTACTGGATGAGGTAAGAAAAAAACTGTGAGGCAACTTCCAACAAACCATAACATGTATTATGTTCACTCTCCTCTAGCACAGGGACGTCAGCGGGCGACTCGGGACCTTCAGCGGGCGACTTGGGACCTGAGGGCATGAAGAGAAAATGCAGGTCGTGCAGGAACATATGGCAATGTTTCAAATGTACCTCCCTCTAGGTCGAGATCATCAGCGTGGTCACGCAGGTCGGCAGATAAGTGGAGATCCGGGGGTACAGTGGGTTCTGGGATGACAGCGGGCCGCACAGGACCATAAGCAAACATCAGGGCAGCAATGGACACTGTAGTGGGAAGCTCAGCAGATGACTTAAGTTTCTTGGTCCAGGTGAATTCTGAAGGCTCCGGACCATCAATGGCCAACTTGGAACCCTCTGCATGCGACTTGAGACCTGAGAGTGATAAACGGCAGGCAAGAAAAAGGATGCTGTGTGCATAGCATTTACAAAAGAAATAGTGCCAAAATTACTTCCCTCTAGGCGTGAAACGTCGACTGATGTAGAGATGTCAGCAGCAGGGACTGTGGACACGACCTCGGCGGCCACAGCAGGCACGTGGACCTCGGCGGCCACAGCAGGCACGTGGACCTCGGTGGCCACAGCAGGCACGTGGACCTCGGCGGCCACAGCAGGCACGTGGACCTCGGCGGCCACAGCAGGCACGTGGACCTCGGCGGCCACAGCAGGCACATGGACCTCGGCGGACCTAGGTGAAAAATAGGAATAAAGGAGTCCCAAAAAAATCTTCCAAAGAGGTCCAAAAAGTGGGGAATATTTTCTCTGCTTGTATGGGCCAATTATAGGCATGACCACTGATCCGGGAAACAACAAAATAAATCTTGTCCTCTTTTCTGAATGTCTTATCGTGAATTCTTAAGTAGTTCAGAACCTCCTTATAAAATAATGGAAAAGCCTGGGGATCTCCGTCGAAGTCATTAGGGTCTGGTACTTCCTGTTGTGGTCGGTATCCAACACTATGTAATAGTAATTCATAAATAAGAGTGGCATAACTCTTTTTCTAAGCAGGGGTCAAACTCTATGCGGAAGTCATCTAGGAAGTCATATGCTGAAGAAAAATGATCAGGATAGGTTAACCAGGATCCAGAGGCCCATTCCCATGCCCGATTTCTCAGTCCATGTACAACCAGGGCCACGATCTTAAACTCAGTGTTAAAAAAAATCCTTATTGTTTATAAATTCAGCACATTCTTCAATATATGGCCAGAAATCCTCAGGATCTCCCTCAAAAGGTTTAGGTAGTACTGAATCAAACTTACTAAGGTTCCTTTTTAATAAACTGTGTGTATTGGTAAATACTTGCCATATCAAAGACATATACTCCTCAATCTAAGCCAGAATAAACAAAATAAGGAAAAGCCTAACCCAACCCAGATAGCAAGCATATATCGGTCCACCGGCCAAATAAGGTCGGCACCCCGCCGACTGTAGGCCGCTGATGGTCCACCATTGGACCGCACATTTTACTGTCCTGTGTACAGGATCTAACTAGTTTTTAATATCCTCAGACAGATTTTACAATCACAGATAGTGTTTTTTTTCTGGAAAATAATGAATACTAATATTACAAACAATGGTGAATTATAAAATAATAAATATTAATATGATATAAAATGATTAGGATGAAATGTTGGAACTATATCTAGATTAAAATAATTTATTAATGTAATATACAAAGAATAACAAGAGAGAAAAATAAAGGAAACACTGTTATATTGGACTGTGTGGAAAAGTGCTGAAAACAGGCATTTAAAAATTCTGTCTGAAAACTCTCTAAAACCACCAGTGTGCCGCGTACATGCTGAGCAAATACCCGTGGACCAGCGACGGTCCACTAGCTGAATCAGGTTGGCTCACCACCACATTTAAGTCAATATTAATAATAGAAAATGCATATCAATAAATTAGAGTACTTAATTAGTTTCAAATAAAATGTATTTTTTAATATAATTTTAAATTTACTTAAAAACTTAAAAGTGAGTGTGTGCGGGCTTCCCCACTGTACCACCGCAAAAGAGCTGCTGAAAGGGAAAAGCTACGCTGGCGCTGCTGCTGCTCAGCACTTCTGAGGGGAAGATTTTTAACAGTCTGCGGGTAACGGCACAGAAACACGGTAAGAAAAACAGCTTTTAACTGGCTACTTAGCTTATTTATGTACAGCTCATAGTTTAGTGTCTTAGTGGGTAATAAATAGGGATGATATTTGTGGGTTTTGTAACATTCAGACTGGCTAAGCTAACGTTAGCTAGTTGCTAATGTCCGTTAAAATTTAAGGCAGGCTGAAGCCTGAGAGGCCACAAAACTGCTAACAGGTAAGTCATACAATACTTAGAGTAAAATATAAAAATATATTCTCACAGTCGGTAAACTGTTCGTTTTTTGACTATATTGAATTAGCTAGTGTTAGCATAATTGGTACGATTAGACACTGTGCTGTGTAATTTGCAGACATTTATTTTTCCTTTAAGAGGAAAAGAAAGTGCAGGAGAGATAAATGTTAACATCAGTGAGGATGAAGACATCATGCAAGACCAAGCAAAGCAGAGAGAGAGAGAGAGAGGGATTGGTCAGATGCAGAAATACAGGGACAGGCTGTCATAGTACAGTGCAGGTCAAACAACAGCTTTGGACAAAAGTGCAGGAAGTTCAGCAAAAA
>BRDA01049565.1:2915-21584 GCA_036984385.1 Crenuchus spilurus
TACATTTTATTGACCCTTTTCGTGATGATTGGAGTTCTCCATGAGTCAAGAGTGGTGGTGCTCAAAATGTTTTTCCATTCGATTGCATCGATTACATCGATCAAGCGATTGCCACTACTTATACATATAGACTATACAAAGTAAAAACTTAAAAAGTTACATATTTCCCCTTTACACATTAGACAATAGTAATAGAATCCACAAATCTAATTTATCTAGTGTTTGTGTAGATTGACCTCGGCATTCTGTGTATGTCGGAGGCAAAGTAAAATTTATGTCAGTATATTACTTTACTTCTCCTTTCACCATCAGGTGTAATTCACGTTCAATTACAATCGGTTGTCCTTGCTCATTTTCTGTACTCTTTTCAGGTCGTGTGGCCTCTTTGGGTTGAGAAAGGGAGAATTAGATAGGAAATAACAAACACTGTCTTTCCGACTGAAGAGCACACAGAACACATTAACAGCAATCCCTTCACAGCCTCTTAAAAACCAGAAATTATTTATATCTGCGTAAATATCCAGTATAACAAACAACAGACACACGAGAAGTCAGCCTTTCTGTCACAAACAATAAAGGATAGATTAAGAGGGAAAGAGTTGGGTTTCTCCGGTGTGCTGGACTTTTCTCATGTCTTTTACTCGTTCCTGTTGGCTAACATTAACTTGCACTTAATGTGGACTACCACTTTCCTCTTCATTTCATTATATGACTGTATTTAAAATGAAACGGAGGCTGTATGTGTCTTACGGCTCCAGTTAGATGTGTTTGTGATCTATTTAATCTAAACACCTAAGATAATGATAACAGATTACACATTTCCCCTTTATACATTGAAAAATTCAAAAATGAAACATATCAGATATACATATTCATCACCGTTAGCGAACTAGCTACATTAGCTACGTTAGCTTACCTTTTTGTAAAACTCGTGGTGGTGAGAACTGAGTACCTCTTGAGGTTAGTAGTGCTTTTCCCAGTTATTTTACATCCACAAACTTTGCTCTGTTTTGTTTTGTGTGGCAGCGAAAGTGAAATTACTCCATAAATCGCTTCTTCTTTTCTGTACAAGCTCTCTGGCAGTGACGTCAGCACTTTTGCTGTTTCTACATATATGTGAGTAAACAAGAGAAGCCAACACTGCCTCACCCACTACACGCATGTGTACAAAGAGACATCACATCTGATTTGATCGTCACATTCAAGTTGCATGCCCACAGATCGGCTACGTATCTGATCTAGGACCACATATGAAAGTGACTCACATCTGATTAGAAAAGATGGGATTTGACATGTCCACACAGCCCTGAAAAGATCAGGTCTGAGCCACATTAAGACAAAAGATTGGATTTTAGTTACTTCAGCCTGGTAATATGAACTTAATAGCATAGTATGATCGGTCCACCAGCATCCTCACACATTCATTCAGTGTACAACAAGTCTAATATTTTTGTGTCATTTGTTTAACTGGGTTCTCTTTATCTACTTTTAGTACTTGTGAGAAAATGTGATGATGTTTTAGGTCATATTTATGTCGAAATCTAGATATTTCTTAAGGTTTCACAAACTTTCAAGCACCTCTGTAAGTCAGGTGAAAAACTACAAAAGTAATGATATAGTATGATGTAAGAGATGGTCACTGAAGACATAATAGCCACTCCTCTATCAGCAGGAGTGTTCATGATTAGCTATATAATACATTACAGGAGAAAATCTTTCCGTTACTGTAAACATCTGTACTAACAGTAAACCTCATCTTTATCAGATGAATATTACTGAACTTCAGCAAAACATGACAGCTCAATACTGCTTTCCTGACAATAACTCATCTTGCAGAAGGGTGTTCAGAACCGGTCCTGGAAATATATTTTTGTTGATTTTTCTGTCATGTGTATCTGTGTGCACTGTGTTTCTGAACCTGCTGGTGATCATCTCCATCTCTCACTTCAAACAGCTCCACACTCCAACCAACCTGCTCATCCTCTCTCTGTCTGTGGCAGATCTTCTTGTGGGACTGTTTGCTATGCCTGTGAATATAATACTATTGATGGACTCTTGTTGGTATTTTGGAAACATGGCATGCTCTATTTATTTGATAATCAGTGGTATCTCAGTTTCAGCATCTGTCTATAGCATGGTTCTCATTGCAGTTGATCGGTACATTGCTGTCAGTGATCCTCTGCTTTATTCTACCAAAATCACAGTTTATAAAACTTCATTGTTCATATTTGTAGTCTGGTCTTCCTGTCTACTGTATGCCATTATCTGTTCATACTTTAATGACTATCTTCTTGAATCTCAGATATCCACTAGATGTTATGGAGTGTGTGCTTTTTACATCAAAATTTCCTGGCTGATTGTTGACCTAGTGGTTTCTTTTGTAACCCCTTGTTCTATTATACTGGTTTTGTATTCAGTCATTTTTCATGTTGCAAGACGTCAGGTTAAAGCTGTTAGAACTGTAATGAATAGTGTCTCAAGCAGACATGGGGAAAAAGTCCCAGGTTCTTCTGAAGCCAAAGCAGCAAGAACACTGGGCATTGTCATTTTTGTTTATTTGGCTTTATGGATACCATTTTATATAACTTCTCTTTCAGTTGGAAATGACACATCTGTGCAAATAGAGTGGACTGTGTTCATCTTGGTATTATGCTGTAACTCAACTCTGAATCCTCTGATATATGCCATATTCTACTCATGGTTCAGAGTATCATCAAAGTATATATTAACTTGTAAAATATTTGAATCCTCATCTTCAACTTTAACTTTGCTGCCAGAGCATTTTTAACTGATTGGGTTTAGCTGGGAAAGCTTGGATAAGCTTTTTTCATAGACTGCAGTAACTACTTGACAAATATAATGAAACAATTATATTAATCATATGACATAATCCCAAAGACTAATTTTAATTTATTTTTTGTATGTTTTCCTTCATTTTGGTCAAAAACTACAAATGATTTTATAAGCCAAGAAACCATAGCTGTACTCCATTTATTAGCTTACAGTGATAAGTTAAACATTTTTTAAAACATTTTATTGCAGTGAGCCCATCCATTATGGATGTTGTCAAAATGTAATAACTAACTTATTAGCAAATTTATGTCTTGAAGTAATTTGAACTGCTTATCTTGCTAGCTTTAGTTTCATTACTAACCTCTATGGTCTTTTAACATGACATTAGCATTGTCTGCTATCAGTGACATAACAGTTAACAATAACATGTCTAACCTTTCACTGAGAACTGAATTGTACTTTTAAACACATCTTAAATGCATTCAGATCACAGAGTTTAACCATAAACAAAAAAGCTCCTCCTACTTCAGTAGACCTGGAACAATATTTCAGTTTTGTTGAAAAGTCACTGTACACATGGATGGATACATGTTTTGTGTATGTTTAGCTACAGAGTTTTGCACAGATTTCTGAACAGTCATGAATGCTTTGTAACCATAAAGAAGTAATACAACTTTTGATACTGAGGCTCTAAGATTTGTGTAGTTTGTCTCCATATTCATCCTTGTATTATTTTCAAGGAGCCCAGTTAGCAACCTTGACTCATTCCCATCCACTATCCCGGCTCCTGGTCTATCAGAACTCCAGATTCCAGTCTGACAGCCACTCCATGCTGCTGACTACCCAGCATTGCAGTGTGATCCAATGTCCCTGGCCTCTGTTTTAGCGCTCCAGGTCATTGCTGCCCAGCTTCAGTACATGCATCTTGTGTAGTTCCTGTGGTCTCTGCCACAGGTTAAGCACAATCTGCCAATGACGTTGCCCTTAAAATAGTCCCAGACCACAGCCTGTTTTGTTTTTGGCCAATGTTTAATATAGCAGTTGTGTCTGCCACCATCAGTGGCTCCATCCACTCCTGAATTCCTAACAGTAGCCACTATAGTTCCCTACAGCCCCCCTGTGAACAGTTCTTCATAGTAATTCAATTCCAGCTTTTGTGATGGCTTTTGTAACCGTAATTAATGTCAACTCCCAGTAGAGTACAAGTTTCAATTTTATTTTACAAAAAAAAAGTTACTGAAAAGCAACTACTTCTAAGTCTTCTCAGCTGCCAGTCTTTTCCTGTAATCCCTGGCAGTGCCTGTATGAACCTTGGTTCATAATCCAGTTTTCATGTTGTAAAAATTTGAATTTATTTATTTTACAGCAATTGAAGCCTTATTTCAGTCCAGGTTCTGACTTTTGCAATCACTAATGAAAATATAGTAGCTCATTTTCCAGTTCCTCTCTCTCTCTCTGTGTGTGTGTGTATGCTGTATATGTAATGTTGTCCAGAAATGTTCATAGTCTGCTATTTATGTAAGTTATAAGTGAGGTTATAAGTTGTCTACTGGGAACAGTTTTGGTTGTAAAGTTACCACTGAACTTCAATTCATAATTTATTATTTTAATCATTCACAGTAAACTATTTTTCTGACTGTCAATAAAGTCTGCAAACAGTCAACACTGTTGCCAGGCAACATGATGGCGAATGTCAATCTACAGCAAACTTGTAGCGCATCAATACATAATTCAGATGTTGTTATGAGGTTGGCTCTGTGGTATATCGTGGATTTTACACCGGATCCGAATTCAGCTTGCCCAATCAGATTTTAGGTCCAGAACGATCCGTTTTATAAAAATACTTTTTAACTGTCATCAGGTCATATAAAACGATATCTCCCGAGTTTGTGCAGTAAAATAAATGTTTAAGTGTTTTATTTTTCTGTTAATAGATCTGCTTTTGTTGGTAGTTGTTAATAGTTAATAGATGTTCTATTTTAATTCACAAGTTTTGGCTAGTTATAGAGCCTTAAACATTTAAGGGTCTATAAATTACGAATTACAGTAGTGCTTGAAAGTTTGTGAACCCTTTAGAATGTTCTATATTTTGGCATAAATAAGTAGATCAAGAAAACCCAGTTAAGCAAATGAGATAAAAATATTATACTTGGTCATTTATTTATTGAGGAAAATGATCCAATATGACACATTTGTGAGAGGCAAAAGTTTGTGAACCTTTGCTTTCAGTATCTGGTGTGACCCCCCTTTACAGCAATAACTGCAACTAAACTTTTCCGGTAACTGTTCTTTAAACGTTCTTTGGTAGAACGACTTGTGTGTTTAGGGTCGTTGGCTTGCTGCATGACCCACCTTCTCTTGAGACTCAATTCATGGACAGATGTCCTGACATTTTCCTTTAGAATTTTCTGATTTAATAGCACACCTGGGAAGGGTAACAGTAGTCTTTAATTTCCTCCATTTGTACACAATCTGTCTGACTGTGGATTGGTGAAGTCTGAACTCTTTAAAAATGGTTTTGTAACCTTTGACAGCCTCATGAGCATCAACAAGTCTTTTTCTGAGCTCCTCAGAAATTTCCTTTGTTTGTGTGATCATACACTTCCACAATCATGTGCTGTGAAGACTTTGATAGATCCCTATTAAATAAAACATGGTTCCCACTCATACAATTGTCATCCCATTGACTGAAAACACCTGACTAATTTCATCTTCAAATTAACTGCTAATCCTAGAGCAGAGGTGACTAATAGGTGGACCACGGTCCGAGTCTGGACCCATTTACATTTGAGGCATTTAGCAGACACTTTTATCCAAAGCGACTTACAATTGGGGGTTAGGTGACTTGCTCAAGAGCACTTCAGTTGTGAACTGCCCAGGAATCGAACCGGCGACCTTCAGGTCACCAGACCAGGTCTTTAACCACTGGGTTATGGACCCAGACGTTGTCTAATGTGGACCCAAGCGATGAACTATTGAGAACTATTTACTTTATCAACTGAACTTTTCTTGTGTTTACAGTCAGCACTATGTGGTGCATTAAACTCACAGACCAATCGTGTGTATAGAAAAATCAGTAAAGACCCTCCTCAGCCAATCAGATCTGTGCAGATTTGGGTGTGCGGTACACACACACACGCGAGCTACGAAGCAGCAGTTGGAGGATAAATCTAGTGAAAGAAAAGCTAATTAGGATGGCTTGCTTTTAAAAAGAAAAGTCAATGGCGAAAACAGACTTTTTATCCAGGAATAGACCGAAGCATATGTTTATTCTTCTCACAGACAGTTTATAGCCAACAAGTCTTATGTTCTGAGTTACTGGGCTCGTTAAAAGCAGCATTGTGAATTGCCACTAAGAAAAAGGGATCTGGCAACCCTGTATTAGTGAGCCTGATGTTAGTAAAACTGGTAAACAGACATGTTAGTAGCTGATGTGTGATTGTGTTTAGCTCAGGAGGACAGTAAACAGGTGCTGGACTGTACATGATCAGGTGAAGAAGGTGAATAAATACCAGCTGGCTGCTTTTACTGTTTTTACAGCGACGCGAGAAAACGATAGAAGCCAATTATATATATATAATTATATTGTACAAGCAAAAAGACATGAAATCTGATCTGATCGTCACATTCAAGTTGCATGTCCATGGATCTGATACGTATCTGATCTAGAACTACATATGAAAGTGACTCACATCTGATTAGAAAAGATGTGATTTGACACGTCAACACAGCCCTGAAAACATCAGATCTGAGCCACATTAAGGCAAAAGATCAGATTTTAATCACTTCAGCCTGGTAATGTAAACTTAGCCTTATAGCCTAGTATGATCGGCCAACCAACATCCTCACACATTCATTCAGTGCCCAACAGTGTGCTAATGAATGTTCACTTTAATTTGGATTTTGGGTCAACATTTACTGACGGAGGGTTTGTTAAGGAATGATTGAGTGTGATAGCTGAAGGAAAGCAAAAAGAGGACTTTTTTTTAAAAAGATCAAACAAATATCTATGTCGGCGCCAACAACCTCAAAAAAAAAAAAAAAAATCTCAAATCTTAACCTGGCACAGCTGGATGAACCAATTCATCAGGCTGTAAGTTTAGCTGTTGATGAGTCTACTGATGTATCTGACAAAGCTCAGCAGTTAGTTTATGTAAGGTTTTTCAACAATGAGAAGAAAGAGTTTGGTGAAGACCTAAATATTGGAGTTTCCATGTTCTCCCCGTGTCTGCGTGGGTTTCCTCCAGGGACTCCGGTTTCCTCCCACAGTCCAAAAACATGGGGACCAGGTGAATTGGCTTCTGTAAAATTACCCTGGTGTGTGTATGAATGTGTATGTCTGTGTATGAATATATATATATATATATATATATACCCAGATATGGTTGTCACTCTGTCCTGGGTGATCCCTCTAGTGCTCGATGCAGTTCTCCAGGTGGACAGTTGCTTCTGGTTGAGAATACACTGTGTCAACTGGCTGCCGCTTCTCGCCGGAGTGTGTGTATGTGAAGTGTGTTGATTGTAAACCGTCTTTGGGTGTCTAGAAAGGCACTATATAAGTGTAACTTGTATCTATGTATATTGTTGAAATATATTGAATTGTAATTTATTTTGTCTTTCAGTTATTGATGACATAAAATGCTATTAGAACTGTACTTCAGTATACAGGATATGGCAGGATATGGCACTGAATCATAACAGAAATTAAGATGGTCCGGACCTTGGCCTGTGGACATTTCCTCTGTCTGGACTTTACTGAATTCTAATGAAATACCCCTGTCCTAAAAGTTCACATACTTTTGCCTCTCACAAATGTCATATTGGTTCATTTTCCTCAATAAATAAATTAAGTCTCATTTGTTCAACTGGGTTCTGGGTGAAAAACTACAAATGTAATGATGTCGTGTGATGTAAGAGATGGTCACTGAAGACATAATAGTCACTCCTCTATCAGCAGGAGTGTTCATGATTAGCTATATAATACAATACAGGAGAAAATCTTTCCAGTACTGTAAACATGTCTACCAACAGTCAATCACATCTGTATGAGATGAACACTACTGAACGTCAGCAAAATATAGCAGCTCAATACTGTTTTCCTGACAACAACTCATCTTGCAGAAAGATGGTCAGAACTGGTCCTGGGAATATGTGTTTGTTAATTTTTCTCTCATGTATATCTGTGTGCACTGTGTTTCTGAACCTGCTGGTGATCATCTCCATCTCTCACTTCAAGCAGCTCCACACTCCAACCAACCTGCTCATCCTCTCTCTGGCTGTTGCAGATGTTATAGTGGGGTTTATTGTTATGCCTGTGAATATAATGCTGTTGATGGACTCTTGTTGGTATCTTGGAAACATGGCATGCTCTTTTTACTCATTAATCAGCAACTTTTCAGTTTCAGCATCTGTCTGTAACATGGTTCTTATTGCAGTTGATCGGTACATTGCTGTCAGTAATCCTCTTCTTTATTCTACCAAAATCACAGTTTATAAAACCTCACTGTTTATATTTGTTGTCTGGTCTGCCTGTCTACTGTATGCCACTATTTATTCATATTTTAATGACCATCTTCTTGAATCTCAGATATTCAGTATATGCTATGGAGAATGTACCTTTTATATCAAATTTTCCTTGCTGATGGTTGATCTAGTGGTTTCATTTGTAACCCCTTGTTCTATTATACTGGTTTTGTATGCAGTCATTTTTAATGTAGCAAGACGTCAAGCTAAAGCTGTTAGAGCTGTGCTGAATGGTGTCTCAAGTAGACATGGGGCAAAAGTCTCAAGTTCTTCTGAAGCAAAAGCAGCAAAAACACTGGGCATTGTCATTTTTGTTTACTTGGCTTTCTGGATACCAATTTATTTAACTTCTCTGTCAGTTGGAAATGACACATCTGTGCAAATAGAGTGGACTGTGTTTATCTTGGTATTATGCTGTAACTCAACTCTGAATCCTCTGATATATGCCATATTCTACTCATGGTTCAGAGAATCATCTAAGTATATTCTAACTTGTACAATATTTGAACCGTCATCTTCAAGGTTTAATTTGCTCTTAGAACATTTTTAACTGCCTGGGTTCATCTGGGAAAGCTCAGATGACTTAATATCTTGTTATTTTTCACAGACTGCAGTAACAATTTGACAAATATAATAAACAATGATAATAATTACATGAACTAACCCCAAAGACTAATTTTGTTTTACTTTTTATTAGCTTACAGTGATGAGAAAATTTTTAACAGTTGTAATGAAGTTTAAAGATATTGCTTGGACAAATACATCTATACCAGGCAAGAGATTTTATCTATAGGTCAATGGAGTGAAGGTTGCTCGTCAGACGAGTTTCTTCGCATCCACAACATTCCGGACGACATCGCATGGACACCGGGCTTTCCGTGGATTACCATCCCACCCTCAAGGAGACGGCGTCGGCGCTAGTACCATAAACAAAAGAGGGGGTGCCGAAGCGGCATGCTAGCACGGATAACGAAGCAGCCAAACAAACCACTACTTCCAAGCATTTTCTCCTTAAATGCAAGGTCTCTGGTAAACAAACTGGAGGAGTGGAAACTGTGGTTGGCGACAGACAAGATCATCAGTGACTGCTGCATTCTGCTGATCACGGAGACGTGGTTAAATCCACTCATACCAGACGTGGCTATCGAGCTAGCAGGCTACACAGCATATTGGCAGGACAGAACAGAGAGCTCCGGTAAGAAAAGAGGAGGAGGGCTATGCATTTATGTGAACAACAGCTGGTGCACAAATTCCACCACAGTCACTAGTCACTGTTCTCCAGATGTGAAGTTTATTACTATAAAATGTAGACCCATATTCCTTCCACATGAAATAAATGCCATACTGTTAACTGCTGTGTACATACCACCAGATGCTAATGCTAACTCAGCTCTGGGGCTCCTGCTCAACGCCATCAGCAGCAAGCAGAGCAAGTATCCTGAGGCTGCTCACATCATATCTGGGGACTTCAGTCATGCAGATCTGAAAGCAGTTTTCCCCAAGTTCCATCAGCATGTAAAGTGTGCAACCAAACCAACAGATGGAGTTCTGCAAACGCTACACGAGCTCAGGCTACTGTGACACCCAGGCCCGCATACCACGGTGCGGAGTGAAGTTGAAGGCCGGCGGAGGTGCCGCAGAAAGCGGTGTGAGCGAAAGCGGAAGTGCGGCAAGAGAGCCAGGGTCCGTGCAAGGCTAAAGGCTAATCCTAGCCGACCAGCTATCCCCTCGCTTTTTCTCGCGAACGTCTGCTCCATCGACAATAAACTGGACTACATTCGACTCCAGCGAACTGCCCAGCGTGAGTTCAGAGACAGCTGTGTCTATGTCTTTGTAGAATCAAGGCTCAGCGACAACATCCCAGACAGCGCCATTCAGCTAGACGGGCTAACCGTGTTCAGAGCGGACAGGAGCGCAGCACTGTCCGGTAAGACTCGCGGTGGAGGACTGTGTGTTTACATCAACACGGAGTGGTGTAACAACGCTGTGACTGTCGCTAAACACTGTTCTCTGCTGGTGGAGTTCATGGTTGTGAAATGTAGGCCTTTTTATTCAGCACGCGAGATCTCCGTCATGCTTATAGCCGCAGTGTACTTTCCGCCTAGCGCTACTGCTAAAGCTATGGACGCGCTGAGCGAGCTGTATGGGACCATCAGCGAGCTGCAGAACAAACACCTGGACGGACTGTTCATTATTGCTGGAGATTTTAACCTCGTGAATCTCAAGTCAGTCCTCCCCAAATTCCATCAGTACATGGACTTTCCGACAAGAGCAGCAAGCACACTGGATCTTGTTTACACAAACATCCCCGGCACCTACCGGGCGGAGCCCCGCCCCCACATCGCGCTCTCCGACCACATGTCTGTGTGGCTGACTCCATCATACACACCGCTCATCAGACGCTCCAGATCAGTCCAGAAGCAGGTGAAGACCTGGCCGGCAGGAGCCTCCTCTGCCCTACAGGACTGTTTTGAGCGCACTACATGGGTGATGTTCAGAGAGGCTGCAACTGACGGTGGCACCATAAACCTGGAGGAGTATACAGAATCAGTGACTAGCTACATCAGTAAGTGCATTGATGATGTTACTGTCTCCAAAACAATCATCTCGCGCCCTAACCAGAAGCCGTGGATGAATGCGGAAGTGCGTGCGCTACTGAAGACCCGCGACTCAGCCTTCAGAGCAGGCGGCGGAGTGGCCCTGAGGAAGGCCAGAACCAAGCTGTCGCAAGCCATCAGAGAGGCTAAGCGCGCACACGCCCGTAGGATCCATGGTCACTTCAGGTCCACAGGCGACACCCGAAGCATGTGGCAGGGCATCCAGGCCATCACCAATTACAGATCTACACCATCAATCTGTGATGGTGATGCCTCTCTCCCTGATGCCCTGAACAACTTCTACGCACGGTTTGAGGCACAAAATGGCACGACGGCAGGGAAATCCACTCCCAAGCCAGAGGAGCCGGTGCTGCGTCTGACTCCACTAGACGTGAGGAAGACTCTGTCCAGAGTCAACCCACGGAAAGCTGCAGGACCAGACAACATCCCCGGCAGAGTTCTCAGGGAATGTGCAAATCAGCTCTCAGATGTTCTCACAGACATCTTTAACATCTCCCTGAGCAGCTCCACCATTCCTACGTGCCTCAAAACCACCAGCGTTGTCCCTGTGCTGAAGAAACCCACAGCATCCTGCCTGAATGACTACCGACCCATAGCAATTACTCTCATCATCATGAAGTGCTTCGAGAGGCTGGCCATGAAGGACATCAAAACACAGCTGCCCCCCACACTGGACCCCCTACAATTTGCGTATCGTCCCAACCGCTCCATAGACGATGCCATCACCATCACCCTCCATCTCTCTCTTACTCACCTGGAGAAGAGAGATTCCTATGCAAGAATGCTGTCCCTCTCCATGAAGCTGAGCTCACTGGGCCTCAACACCAACACCATCAACTGGATCCTGGACTTCTTGACTGAGAGCCCCCAGTCAGTCCGAATCGGGAGGAACATCTCCAGCACCATCACACTGAACACTGGCGCCCCACAGGGCTGTGTTCTGAGTCCCCTCCTGTTCACCATGCTGACTCATGACTGTGTGGCGAGATTCAGTTTGAACCACATCATCAAGTTCACCGACAACACAACTGTGCTGGGTCTTATCAGCAAAGGCGATGAGTCAGCATACAGAGAGGAGGTGCAGCAGCTGACGGAGTGGTGTAAAGCCAACAACCTTCACCTCAACGTCAACAAGACAAATGAAATGGTTGTCGACTTCAGGAGAGCCCAGGACATCCTCTCACCACTCTACATTGACGGGTCCCCGGTGGAGATCGTCCATAGCACCAAGTTTCTCGGTGTTCACTTAGAGGACAGCCTCACCTGGACCCTGAACACCAGCACCACAACCAGAAAAGCACAACAGTGACTCTACTTCCTCCGGAAGCTGAGAAAAGCCTGTCTCCCCCAACCCATCCTCACCATCTTTTACAGAGGAGCTATAGAAAGTATCCTGATCAGCTGCACGGTCTCACAAGTCTCTTCAGCGCATTGTGAGGACGGATGAGAAGATCATCGGAGTCTCTCTTCCCTCCATATCGGACATTTACTCCACCCGTTGCATCCGCAAAGCTACCAGCATTGTGGATGACCCTACCCACCCCTCACACTCACTGTTCTCTCTCCTGCCGTTGGGAAGAAGGTACCGCAGTATTCAGTCCAAGACTGCCAGACTCTGCAACAGCTTCTTCCCTCAAGCCCTCAGACTCCTGAACTCTAAACACAAACACTAAAACAACTGGTCTACCTTACACACTCACGCACACACACGCACACACACACACACACACACACACACACACACACACCTCATACTCACATTTTGCACATTGCATATTTTGCACAACACTGCTTACTTGCACATCATCCAATATGTGGAAATATCTCAGGTTTCTATGTTTAAATGCTGCTACCATGGAGGTCTGCTGTGCACACCTTTTAAAAGCACTTTAGAACATACTTGGTCAGTGTCTATTGTCGATTGTCATGTGTTGTTGTTGCACCTTTACTGTGCCGCACTCTGTGTTCTTTTCTTTCTGTTTTTTTTTTTTAACCATCTTTCGCACTAGTGATTTTCTTTTGTGTTGTCCGCACTTGTGTTTCGTGTTGCACCATGGTCCCAGAGAAATGTTATCTCGTTTCACTATGTACTTTGTATGTAAGTTGAAATGACAATAAAACCTCCTTGATCCTTATCTATCCCTGACATGTCCCACACTGGTGGTAAGCTGCTATCCCTATCCTAACAGTCACACACAAAGCACAACTTTAACACAATGAACAAAAATAGAACCCCACTTTACCCCTAAATTAGAACACATTTAACCCACAACAGCCCACCTCAAAAGACCCCTGGGAAATATGCAAACCGGCGCATGGCCAGTGGACACCTGAAGCGCCACAATATGTACTGTACAACAGACAGAGAGTGAGAGAGAGAGAAAGAGAGAGAGAGAGAACTTTATTTTCTATGTCTTTACACGTGTTTCTGAAGTGTTAAGGATGATAGTTTAAGCATATGGTTGGATTCAACCATCAAAATAGGTACTTATAAGCACATTTAGGGGGGTTACAAGTATTCGTGGATTTCCACTATTCGCACTAGGTTCTGGTCCCTAATCCCCGTGAATACGGGGGTTTGCTGTATCTCAATTGCATAAGACCGATAGATTAAAAATTAAAAATTAAAAATAAATAAACTATAAAGTTAGACAAAATTGAACTGTCACCCCCAACTTAAATACAGAAGTGCACCAGATTGGTGCTAATTAGCTCCTGGTGTTGGTGTTTTGCCTGATTATATTACTTTGCTGCCATTGCCCTCTGCTGTATGAAAGGCACATTCACTACAATTTTAGTTTAAGTCTAATGCATCCACAATATGCCTACAAAGCAAAATATGTACTAACCTTCTGGTATAACAGCAGCATTTCTAGGATTTATCATAGTCTCAAAATATGTGTTGTCATGGAAAATCATGGATGACCACAAACTTTTCAGCAGTAGATAAAACAGGCCAGTGTGTAGCCAATACCTGTTTATTCAGTTCTGGGCTAGAAATGTCCAGAGTGTGTTTTTCACAATATATCAGCAAATCTGAAAATAGGTTTTAGTTTAGAGCAGATTTAATCAAAAATATAGATTAATGACATTCCTACTGTTTTGACAATGTTGATGCTGAGTTTGTACTGAACAAAAGCCTGTGTAACACTTTGGAAAAAATAAAAATAATTGTAATTTTTTTAAATAATTTTAAAATAAAATAATTTTAGATGGGTGTAATTTGTAAAAAAAACAAAACATTTTGTTTACATGGGTAAAAGTTGTCATTTTAAACATTCCTGAAAAAACAGCTAGCGGCCAGGGCCTGATGCCCCCAAACCCTCCTGGGATATTGAAATTTTGATGGTAAAAGGAAAGCACTGTTAGGGCTTCTAATTTGTGTATGGGTGTGTACATACATTTAAAACATCGTGCACAAAAAAATCTAGATTTTCATCACTTTACTCTAACTTTTAAAAACATTCTGTATTAAATAAAATCGTCAAAGTGCAGATTTATTAAAAATCAGTGGCTGTATCTGGTCACCTGGTCGCAGTTAACAGCATGCCATATAAGAACATTGTCGTTTATTTCCATAAGAATGCGAAGGATTTGATTTGTCGAGGATGACGTGCATTTTCGTAAATTTCAGTGATCATTGTGTCACAAAGAACGTGTAAGTTAGCAACCACAATAATGGGATATATTGCCTGCTCATAGCCTGCGTGCCAGCTGTACTGACCGCTCATAGCCTGCGCACCAGCTTTACTGCATGCTCATAGGTTGTCAGGCTTGTCAGACATGTGGACTTGTTTTGTATTGCATAGGCACAACGACCGAGGACGATTTGGAAAAAAAATATTAACTATGTGTTTACAATGACATTATTGTCATTATATATTGCTTATATTAGAATATTATTTTAAACACCTGCATTTTAAAACTAGCCCACTAAGGCAGGAAAAACACAAAAATGGCTACCTTATTGGCAAGGGTTTCTTGTCACTAAGGCGCTTTACAATATCATAGAATAACAATTTTAACACTAATCATACTGTTATTCGATTTTTCATATATTCTTCTTCTTCTTCTTCTGCCAGATTTTTGACGCGCTTCTTGTCCCGCAGTTTTCGAGATATCGACACCATTCCAACTCCTGATTGTTCGGTCCGATTGTGTGATCCGGGCTTGTTCACAGAATTTTGATCGGATTTACGGTTTTCCTAAAAACTTCCCTAATCTGGGATTTTTTTCCCATAGAGAATGAATGGGGAGCAAAAATGCATGCTCATCTACTGTACTTCATCTTGACCGATTCGCACCATTTCGGATACACTATATCAGGGCAGGCCCCTGAGCACAAATTCACTGTTGTTTTGACCCGCACTCGTTTATTTGTCGTTTCATTGCCATCCCTTTTTCGTCCCATTGACCTCCATTCATTTTTGGCCATACCAAATTCTACACTTCCATTTGCGCGACAACAACCAAAATCTATATACTACATCATGGCAGGTAACAGAGCTCTAGTCCAGAGCCATACTGACCCGCACTCCTTTTTTTGTCACCTTTTATTCCCTCGTTCCTCCCATTGACTTCCATTCATTTTCACATACACTCAAGCTACAGAGTTTCTGTCCCAACAGCCACCAACATTCATGTACTCCATCAGGACAGATAACAGAGCTGTAGTGCAGGGCCATACTGACCCGCACTTCTCTTTTTGTCATCTTTTCATCCCTCGTTCTTCACATTCATTTTCACACAGACACATGGCAACTGCCTTAGGTCCCATAGCAACCGCCGTAGGTCCCATAGCAACCGCCTTGGGGCCCATAGCAACGGCCTTGGGTGCCATAGCAACGGCCTTGGGTGCCATAGCAATGGCCTTGGGTGGCATAGCAACGGCCTTGGGTGGCATAGCAACGGCCTTGGGGGCCATAGCAACCGCCTTGGGTGCCATAGCAATTGCCTTGGGGGCCATAGCAACCGCCTTGGGGGCCATGTCAACCACCACAAATACCAAAGCATCACCTTAGAAACCAACTGGGATACCTTAGCTTGTGGGCCATGTTAGCAATGCGAAATATCCTGCGTTTCCTTCAGGAAATGCACTTTTCTAGTTTAAATTAGTGTGTATGGAGGGATGGGCGTGTATGCAATTATTAAAATATGGAAAACTGTTGGAATCAGATATCATAGATGGACAAACAATGAAAATGGGTTTTATTTGTCACTGAACATTTAACCCAGTGAGTGTAGGAAGGAATGATCCACAGTTTAAATGGTCAACCTTATGTAAACACATAAAATAAAAACCAGGAATGTTAATTGCTTTAAGTGAAATTAAATCTTTATTATGTCCTCTAGCTTAATCCAGTTATGAGTTATGAACCACAGAACCAGAGCAAGATTAAAATTTTAGGCATTTGTGTTAGAGATTATTTGCTGAGACCATGTCAAAACAATTGAACAAGTATGTCATGATGTTGCTACATTAAACTTTCTCAAGTCAATTAAGTTTTAATCTAAACTATGCAAAGTGTTCAAATAAGTTATGCACTTAGGATTAGGGAATTTCTGAACTTAAAACAAATGAGGTTCATTGAAGTTTTCTCTATGGCAATGTAAAGCTTAAAATATGCTGTTATACCTATGATTTGTATGGAGGCAGATCTTATGAAAAGAACAATAAAAAATTAGTATAAAAAATCAACTAGAAATTATTCTCCATCTTTATTAGATTAAAAAATCTGATCTCTATTGAAGTAATGGAAGTGAAATTAAGAATTTTCTTTATACAAATTCAACATTGAAGATGACGACTCAAATATTCTACAGGACATAATATACTTAGCTGAAGCTCTAAACCATGAGTAGAATATGGCATATATTAATGGATTCACTGAGGAGTTTATGTATATTAGCCAGCCAAACACAGTCCACATCATTGACAAAGAAGAAAAACTATCAAATGACATGGAACTTAAATAAAATGGTATCCAACAACCAAGGTACATAAAAATTACAATGCCGAGTGTTCTTGCTGCTTTACTTTCAGAAGAACCTGAAACTTTAGCTCTGTGTTTCTGTGAGGTAATTTTCCTGACAGCTCTAACAGCTTTAGCTTGATGTCTTGCCACATGAAAAATCATCAAATAAAGAACAAGTATAACAGAGCAAGGGATTAGAAATGAAAACATTAGATCAACAAACACCCAGGAATATCTTATATTAACGGTACACTCTCCATAGCATCTACTGGATATCTGTGATTGAAGGAGATGCTCGTTAAAATACAAATAGACAAAGTTGTATAAAAGAGAGAAAGACCAGCCTAGAATTATGGTCAATGAGGTTTTACAAAGAGTGCTTTTTGTGGAGTAAAGCAGAGGACCACTGACAGCAATGTACCGATCAACTGCAATGAGGACCATGCTGCAGAGTGATGCTGAAACTGAGACACAGTTGATTACTATATAAACAGAGCACACCAAGTTTCCAAAATACCAACAAGAATCAATCAACTGCATTATATTCACAGGTATAACAATCAGTCCCACGAGAAGATCTGCCACAGCCAGAGAAAGAACAAGCAGGTTGGTTGGAGTGTGGAGCTGTTTGAAGTGAGAGATGGAGATGATCACCAGTAGGTTGAGAAACACAGTACACACAGATACACATGAGAGAAAAATCAACAAGAATATATTCCCAGGACCGGTTCTGACCACCTTTCTGCAAGATGAGTTGGTGTCAGGAAAACAGTATTGAGCCGTCATGTTCGGTTGAAGCTCAGTTAAGTCCATCTGGTGTTGTATCAAGTACTGAGATGATGGCCTCCTGTAATATGTTTAAATAGCCAACTATGAACTCTCCTACATATATAGGGGTGGCTATTTCATCCTCTGTGGCTTTCTCTTACATCATACCACATCAGTACATTTGTAGATGTTCTCCTGACTTATGGTAATATATTTATATTATCACTTGGCTCAAATGTCCCTTAAACAATTCTGGGTTATTAACAGTAGAGGTATGGAAGTGTTGCCTATTATTAATTCTCAAAAGCTGTATGTGAGGCAATTTTGGCCTTTAATGGCTTGACAATTATTAATAAATATAACTTTTATCGTTTCGAATACCTTAAGATCCCACTGGTAAACAATTACGTGTGCATTAAATCAGTCACAGGTTACCCAATAACCATTCAGAAACACATCCAGAAACCATTGTCTGTGAACATTTTGCCATGCAATCCACAAATGCAAGTTAAAGTTGTACAATGCAATGAATAAGCCGTATGTTAGCACGATGGTCAAAAGCCATCTGAAATGGATTGAGGCAAAATGGAAAAATGTTCTGTGTTCAGATGAAGCAAATGTTTTAATTGTTATTGGAAACCACTATTGGTGTGTGTCTGGCAGACTCAAGAGGAGAGGAAAATAATTGTAGGTCTCTGAAAGGCTTAGTAATGACAGTAACCAGCTTTTGACACAACAGTACAACATAAATTGTACAATATCTAGCGATGTATACAATTATATAAATATGATTAAGCCTGAATAACAACAAGGTATATACACCTGGTTGAGTAAACTGTTTTAAAAGCTGTAATTTAAGGCTTAATCATACATGCAGTTTACAAAGTCTGATATTTATACAAACCGGATTCCAAAAAAGTTGGGACACTAAACAAATTGTGAATAAAAACTGAATGTAATGATATGGAGGTGCCAACATCTAATATTTTATT
>BRDA01049571.1:0-22481 GCA_036984385.1 Crenuchus spilurus
ACAAAGATTTGGTATTTTAAAGGATTTTATCCTGCACTGGTCTGTTGATGTGCAATAAATATCAAAAGTTATGTACAAACACCTTTATGATCTACCCATTTCAACTGACTGTGAAAACTGCTTTTTCAAAAAATCCGTATTCTTTGATAAATAACTTTTTTTAACTGTAATGCAAATAGTTACTTTCCCTGGTAATGAGTTACTTTTATTATAATTGTTACTAACTAAGTTTTTTTTACTTTTTTGAACAGTAGTGAGTAACTATAACTAATTACTTTTTTTAAAGTAAAGTTCCCAACACTGGTTTTCATGTTCATCAGTAAGGTACATTTAACCCCACATCAGGAACAGAATACAATTTCTTACATGTATTTTGATTTTTATTTAATTTCAGCCTGCTCAACTTCATTTAATTTGTTAATATACATCCATTCCTGCATTTCAGGCTTCCAACAAGTTGCAAAAAAAAATTGGGACTGTAAAACATTGACCACTTTGTGCTGTTGCCATTTTTATCACAGCACTTAAAAGACACTGAGAGTACCAAGCGATGAAGTGTTTCAAATTATATTTCATCAAATTCTTCCTGGAAACATCAGAACATGTGCAACAGTATGGGGTTGTTGTCATTTATTTTTTAATTTTTTTTATTTCAAATGTTTCCACACATTCTCTGTTGGGGGGACAGGGCAGGACTGCATGCCAGCCCAGTAAACATGTCTTCTTTCACAGCCGTGCCATTGTCATTGCATGGCCATCCCTGGAAAATATGTTGTCTTTATGCTGTAAGATCTGAAAGAGCAATAACTTTTTGATTCTCTAAAATCTAAATGTACTTTTCAGAAGTGTAAATTACTTTTACTGAGGTCCTCCATACCATGACAAACCCTGGCTTTGGACTTTCTCCTTCTCAACATGGTAAATTTAAGGCCTCTTTTTTGCACAGTTAAGCTTTATGTGGAATTTTTGAATTTATGTATAGAAAAAATTGAGCGAGCTCTCTCTGGGTGGGTAGATCTCTTCCTATCACTTTCACACTGCAATGTCCTCAGGCTCAGGCATCTACTGATTGGTCAATTCAGAGCTGATAATCCTGTGCTTTCCTCCAAGTGCTCCTCAGTGACGGTGTATCAGTGGTAGTTCTAAAAGAGGCAGTGACTGGCATCACATGCAGTTGAGGAGGCTTGTAATTGACTTCACCCTCCTAGAGTTAGGGACATTGCAAAAGTAATAAGGAGAACCCTAATGGATGGGATGGGTTAATTGGCTACTACCTCTTTGGGAAGGGGATACATTGGCAAAAAAAAAAAAAAAGTAATTTACTGAAACTCACAATGAAATATTCCAATAATTTTTGATTCTGGATTTCGGATTTTCGTGAGCTATCCTGAACAACATTAAAAAGACATTTTCACAATATTAAAAATGTTTGATGTACAATCTTACTCTCTGTGTCTTCCTCCTGTTGTGGAGGTTATCTTCCCTGGGCTTGATGATTTTCACTTGTCATCCTTTCCTTTCATGTCTTCTTTCCTTTCTTCTCATTCATTTGCTCTGTTTTCCTGGCCTGACAGCTTGTGTGCTGGCCCATGAGATCTCAGGGTTGGAAACTTTCATCACCACGGTACTGCTCAGTCATACTCCAGCGCTCCACTCTTCCTGACAAAGCTCACAGTGAGAGTGGATTGGCAGACAGTAATCACTCTGCAATGCCGCCGCTGCTTCTTCCATTCTCTGACAGCCCACCATGCTCAAATCCAGGGGGCTGGAGCCAGCTGTGGTCACCACACCTCACCTAAAACGAGCCATGCTTCACACACACAAGCAAAAAATACATTTCCACTTATCTCAGAGTGTTCTCAGCTAAACATCGTCAGCAGACACAATCGCTTTTGACGGAGTTGCTCTAGCTTCATTCGATTTGCTAGTGCATTCTCGAGGGTTCTTGTCATGCTTCTCAAAACCCATACACTGCTCCACTCTGTCAACCTCATGAGCTCGCCGTGCCCTTACTGTCAGCCAAGGAGCAGCTCCTTTGGAGCTATTGAGATATCCGGGGAAAGGGCCAAGTGCTCTGGCCCAAGAACAGAGCACTGATCCTGGGAGGGTGACTGAAAGATTAGCCTCTCCTTAATGCCATTCAGGAGCAAGAGCTTTCATTGGATCAACCCTCGAGAAGATTGCGATGAAAGTGGAAGGCAGGGAAGACTAGCAGCAGCCAACACTAGGCATGAAGTTCATTTCTGGGGAAACGTGTAATTGGGAGGCAAACCTTTAAACACTTTGCTAGCAGTTTATATTAAAAGGAGATACAATGTAGTCTGTAAGTAATTGGATAGTGACACTATTGTAGCTGTTTTCGCTCTGTAGTCTAGCACACTGAATTGGAAATGAGACACTAACTATGAGCTAAAAGTGCAAAACTTCAGCTTTAATTTGAGGGTATATTTATATTAGATGAACCAGAAGGCAAGCACAATCCCTTTTATACATAGCTTTCCTTTCCAGGAGGCCATAAGTAATTGGCTGTTCAGTTTTCTCGTGGCTACCTTTATGTTGTATCATCATTAGCTTAGGCACCAGAGAGCTAACCAAAGGCTTAGAGCTGATTCTCCATGTGCCATTTGCATCTAGAGGCTGCTGTTGTTGTCTCTCAACGTGAAGCCAAATGAAGTGTCAGGATCAGGAGAAAAGGTCATTTCAAAGGCAGAATACGTCAATCATTGTTAAGAAGAACACACAGTTGAGATTAACAGTAGAAAACAACCTGGTCGAATACTTAAGAACAAAGTAGGAGAGGACGAAAAGCTGCTGAGCAGATCATGAACACTATCCAGGATGCAGAAATAAATACATCATAGACTCTAAAGACTAGAATAAACCAACATGTGCTCAAAGCATTTACAGAAGCAAATCACTGATACCTCAGCAGGGGTGGAGAAAAAATGGAGAAAATTTGGTAGATTTTTTGGTTGAAGTCATGAAATATATTATTTAAGCACTGAAATGTTTTCTTTTATCATTCTTGTTTGGCAAAATGTAAATATGTAGAGTCTGCATTGCCTGATTTGCCTCCCCTTCTATTTACATGAAATGGTTCAGTCTGCCCTGAGAACAGGTGTGAATTATATTTATGAACAACTTTAATGTTAAGACAGTTTTCCATTATATAATTTTATCACCTCATCGGACTGACGTCTTAGGTTCAAGTCCCCATCTGGGTAGATTTTCTATGTTCTCCTCATATATGCATGGGTTTCCTCCACAGTCCAAAAACATGGAGTTAAAGTGAACTGGGTACTCTAAATTGTCCTGTCCTGGGCTTGGCTTGGATAGTCTGTAATGCTAGACTAACAGTGACCCTGATTAAGCAGATATGTTAATTAATGGATGGATGGATGGATGTAAAATGGTCCATCCAATGGATGGTCTTTAATACTTTCATAGAGAATCAGTTTTGCATCATTTAATTGAATTCCACTAGGATAGTAGGGTCCAGTGTAATATCCTTTCATGGGCCCCAAAACTCCTCACAACACTCCAGTACTTCAGTAAAATACACAATATTTTTAAAATAAGTATCAATGTTTTGGATTGGCAGCCATTAGTTGTAAAGGATTAATAACCAGATGCTAACATAGCAATTTATTAATGATTATGCTAATTTATTGAAGCTTATGTCCATTATGCATGGACCCCAGAAAAAGGGAAACATGAAAGCACCATGATTCTGATATGATTTAGGGAACATTAGTGGATATGTCCTCTAATTAAAACTACAGTAAAGTTCTGCATTTTGAATTCATAATACCTTTCATTTCAAATACTAGAGTAGAGTTAGAGTAAGTGGTATAGTTTAGTTTGTCATTCCTAGTGTGAGAGCCAGTGCTAACATTGTTGTCCTCTGTGTCACACTCTGTCTATCCCAGCATCCTTTTGTCAATTGATGGGGTTAGTATTGCTAGCCCTATGAGATATTTATACTGAATCTGACAGACATGATTCCCTTTATGTAGTACATTTAAATTCTTGAGTTGAGTTAAAGTGTTTGGTATTTGTATTTATACTTCAATCAGTTGATTGAACTTGTTTTGTTTATTTTAATATGCTAGTTGTAATATATCACATGTCCATATATTTGCAGACATCTCTTCTAATGAAGGCATTCAGCTGCTTTAAGTTGCACGTATTACTGACCCAGATGTGCAAATGCACACACAGCTTGTATAGTCCTTGTAGAGAAGTACCGCCAACAGAATAAGACTCTCTGCAGCAGATAAACATGAACCTATTGGCACCATATCTAATGCCAAGTGTGGGCTAGAGGGGTATGAAGGCCCCCCAGCATTGAGCTATGGAACAGTGGAACTGTACTTTCTGGAATGATGATGCCCCATCCAGTACTTCTGGGATGAGTTGAGGATGAACTGGGATGCTGATCATATCATGTATTTTAAGGGTATTTTAATCTCCACAGGAGTGAGCCTAGAAGCATTCTTGTATTTGATGTAACCTCTTGACATTTTTCAACAAAATCTGGCATATAAACAAGCATTAACATGTAATGTCCTTGTTGTCTATTAGTTAACAGGTCAATAACATCTAAAATCAATGTGTTATAAAACTAAATTCTTAATGATTAAACAATAATTTTCCACAATGATGAAGCTACTAAACAGGGGTGCGTTTCCCAAAATGTTCTTCACTCTAAGTACTTCGTAACCTCGTACTTACAAACATTCTTAAATTTAAGAGTGTTTCCCAAAAGCCTTCGTAACCCACGTCGTACTTAAACTTGTTCATAAATCTACGAGTGGTCTGACCCTCTCGTAACTGGCCAAGTTGTTCTTAACTTGAAGTTCACGTGCAGTTCTGTCTGAAAAATTAAAGAGGGCGCTGATCATCCTTTGAAAAACACAACACTCAGCACACAAATTCATGAACATTTAAATTTTCTTTTGAAAGCATAATTGCGTCACGTAAATTAGAGCCAGCGTCCTTAGTTCAATACTGCCCATACATGTACTTAAGCTGAAATTATTGTTTTCATGGAATAAAAAAACTAAGATTGCTTAAAGTACAATATATTATTTATTGATATACACATATAAATTACATAAATGCAGTGGGGGGTTTATTTCAGTATAACAGTCGTAGTAGTAAATTAATATATTGTGTCCCAAACAATGGTTACAAATTGGCCTACTAAGCTTGTCAACTCTTAACCAATCAAATTCACTGATTAATTATTTATAGGTAGGCTTGGCATGTGATGGACAGCAACTGCAAGTGAAATGTTTTTATTTTTTTGCATGTATGTAGTGTAAATACTTTTTTGATGTTTGGTTTTATAATTATTGTTTACATAATGATACATTTGTGGCTTAATAATGAAGAAATGTGTGTAAATCGGTGGTTCAGTTTTTGACTGGTCGAGCCTATTTGATGCAGACACGAGGGCGGAGTGAACTAAGTGCTACTTAGGGACTCATTTGTAAGTTTGTAAGATAAGAAGGCTTTTGGGAAACAGTCAGAAAAATCACGTTCTTAAAGTTACGTCGTTCTTAAAGTTGTTCGCAAACCGCTAAGTTCAATCGCTTTCGGGAAATGCACCCCAGGATTGTTCAACATTCCATACTTATTAAGGATACCAAGAATGATCGCTGTGAAAGGTTTGGTCAAGAGAATTTATTGCAGTCATCTGTATCACATCCTTGGTACAAACTGGAGGGGAAGAATAATTAAAGTTTTTCTCCTAGACCTAGGTCAAATTAAGGATGAGTTATGGACTCTCCCTTGGTATGAGATGAAGTAAAGCCTGTTAACACTGAAAGTCAGCATTGAAAGACATTATGAAATACTTGTAGAATCAGGCACCTCAACCACTTGTACTTGAGGTGACCGTTTTGCTCATAAATTTCTATACACATGCATTCACTGAGACCAGTGTTTCTCATTCACCCCCCACATGTCCTTGTCTATCTCCCACCACTGAGAGTAACACAATGACAAGACTTGTAATTGTACTTGCCATTGAATTTAGGTTAAATCAGTCTTACATGCTTTTTGTGTTTATGTTATTCATGTTTAAAAGGAAGAAAAAGAATAAAAAGAACTGGACTGTTGCTCAGCGGTCCAAAGTCCTTTTTTCAGATGAAAGGCAGTTTTGCATTTCATTTGTAAATCAAGCTCCTAGAGTCTGGAGGAAGAGTAGAGAGACACAGAATCCAAGGTGTCTGAAGTCCAGTGTGAAGTTTCTGTGATGGTTTGAGGTGCCATGTCATCTGCTGGTGTTGGTCCACTGTGTTTAGTCCAAAGTCAACACAGTCATCTACCAGGAGATTTTAGAGCACTTCATGCTTCCATCTTTTGATGAGCTTTATGGAAATGTGAAATAATTTTCCCTTTTTATTTTTAGCACCTGCTAACTGGCTCAGCAGGCTAAGACGCTGACACTATGACCAGAGGATCACAAGTTTGCCATCAACATCCGGGGCCCAAGAGATCAAAAACTGCCGCTCTCTCTCCCTATCACTTTCACATTGCAATGTCTGCTGGCTCAGGCATCTACTGATTTGTCCATTTGGAGCTTGGTACCCTGCGCTTTCCTCCAAGCATGTTGGCTCCCCAGTGACGGTGTATGAAACGGTAGTTCGAAAAGAGGCAGTGGCCGTATCACACGTGTGCATGTCTTCACCCTCCTAGAGTCAGGGACAGTGCAAAGTGATGGGGAGAGCCCCCTAGTGGATGGGATGTGTTAATTGGCTACTACCACATTGGAAATGTGAAAAAAACAAAAAAGGCTTGAAATATGTCACTTAACTGGTAATGAATATAAAATATATTATAAACTGTATATAAACAAAAAATGAAGTTTATCACAATATTAAAAAATGATGTATAAAGTCATTTCACAGCTTTTAGCTGCATCTACAGTACTTAACATCAAATCAACATGCGTAGCAACTATGAATCATGTTTATTATCAACGTAATTTGTAAAATGATTCCTAAAAAGTCATCTCTCACCATCCCTGCCTCAAAGATCTGCATCATTCGATCTCTTCAATGTCATTTTGTCATTTGTTAAATGGCATTTGTAGTTTAATATTTCCAATCCTCCAGACTAATACTATTTGCAAGAACCACAGTAGCTCTGCTCATGACCTGTCGAAGACACACATTGTAAATGTAAAAGAAAATTGCTGAGCTCACATTGAGATGTCTTGCCTTTGCTCAAGAGGTTATGTAGAATCAATGAATTTGCAGCTAATGGGGCTAGTTAAGAGGATTTGAAGGAGAAACTGCAAATATGGCTGGCCTTTTACATTGACATCTCTTTTCTTTCTCTCATCTGAACTCTCTCTGTGCATTTCAAGCGTCTCACCTCAATTTTAATGACTTTCTCCTCACAATATAACCTGTCAGAGCAGTCGGTGGGGGAGATACCCTTAAAACCCGTTTGCTGGGGAAACAGTCGAATCAATTAGAAAATCAAATATATAAAAAATATGACTGAGCTGGAAAGGATATTGCAGGGTGATGAGTTAATTTTCCTGAATTATTCTGGCTAGTCTGTGCTCATTCTGTGCCTCTGCATTGACTAGGAACTTTGAAGTCTTTCATTCTATTTCTATTCTATTTAATTCTATTAATACCACCTTTATAAGCCCTGACCTGGGCTTGGCTGGGATAGTTTGAGATGCCATGCCCTGCTAGTTTGCTAATATGCTTAATATACTGTCAGTTTTCTGAATGTACTCATTGGCTCTACAAGACGGTGGTGTCCTGTGGTATCTGGCATCAAGACATTAGTAACAGATTAATTAAGCCTTATAAGTTGTGTCACCAGTTGTTAGACTTTTTGTTCCGGCATATTTCCAAATGCTTAATTGTATTGTATAATTAATTAGTAAGAGCATTTGAGCAGAGCATCTCTCTACTTTTTCACTCTGTGATCCAAAAACTGAGTTCAAACCCCAAAACTGGGAGCCTAGGAGGAGGAATTGATGTCATTGTGTGCTGAAAAAAGTCCTATTTGGTGTGGAAATTGGATAAAAATGTTGTATTTCATTTCATTAAACCTCTGGAGTCAGATCTCCCTCCGGCGGCATATTAACGAAATTTCACAAAAACAATTACATTACTCTGTGAGATTTTGTCCTATAAACAAAACATAACCCGGAAACCTTATGTGGCCTACTTTTCAAATATATATAGCTTGAATTGAAATATATTTTAGATGCTTGTGAGAGGAGCTTAAATAAGCAGAGACACGTTTGTGAGAGCTTCCAAAAGACGTGATCTGTCATTCATTTGATAATGACATGGTAATTACAGATATTCCATTGGTGGGCTCAAACATCATGGGATCTGTGGAATGTGGATTCAACAAAGATCTCTCACCTGAGGTGATCCTTAAAAAAACCCTCCAACACACATATCTCATAAAAAATCAATGTAGGTTTAGTGACTGAGGAAAAGACAGTATCACCTTACATTAGTTAAGCTTTAGAAATAAAACCACATACAATGTCTAAAAACTGTAATAAGCAGTGTGTTGCTAACACCTCTGTTTATCCAGTTCTGAGCTCAAAAGTCTTGGTTAGAAATGTTTAGAGTGTTTTTTTTTCAACAAAATATCAGCACATCTGAAATTAGGTTTTTGGAAAGTCTAAGTTTAGAGCAGATTTAATTAAAATATAGATTGTGACACTCTTACTGTTTTGACACTGTTGTTGCTGAGTTTGTGATGAACAAAAGCCTGTGTAACACTTTGGAATAAATAAATAAATATATAAATAAATAAATTCTTGGTTGTAATTTGTGAAAAATTCATGTATGTCAAACTACATCAGAGCTAAAAAAAATTGAGTGAACACAAGTTGAATTAACTTTAAAAAAACGATTACAGTAAGTTCTACCTTAAAGTTTAACGTTGGGCTGATGTTTTCTTTTTTACAGTGTATTAATGTTGAGGTTGATTAGTGTATATCCATAATCTGTACATTTGCACGCTGTTGTCAGCTTCTTGGGAGACATACTTTAACCTTAACTGCCAACTGTATCAAAGCAGACTATGTATGAACAATCAGTAGCATCTTCAAAGGCTCTTCAGGATCTCTGAAACCACCAATAAATTCCACATCCTTTTCCGGTGTGTTGTATTGAAGTGCACAGCAAATCACTACAATGTCAAGTCCACACACACACATACTTTCTCTTACACACACACTTACACAGAAGCACTCACAGAGGGTACAAGAATGATTAACACTCCATGCTGATGCTTCTGTTAAATGCCTCAGCTGAAGCCAGCCATGAAATTGATCTGGGTGTGTGAATGTTGTGCTTGTCTTTAAGGAAAAAGACTACAGGACATTACTGAAGCAATGAGAAGTGACCTCCGTGCCAACCCACCCATATCTGTACGCTGCACCATGGCTTTTAAATCTGGAGCCTAAGTAATGGTCATGAGGGAGCATTATGAGTAGTAAGGCTGTTCAGTTTATGTGAAGGTGTTTATTTCTAGTGACTGCTTTGCATGAATGATGTGACCACATTTTGCCGCCTCCAGCTCTCAGATAAATCACAGCTAATGCAATGCACAGAGTGACATGGTTTGAGTGCATTTTATTTCATATATATCATACATTATGTAGTCATGCACATCAATTCATGGCACTAAGTTTACAACATTGTCTACTTTGGATTAAATACACATGATGGAAATTATGTACAGTTTCTGTTTTACATACAATACCAGCCAAAAAGTTTTAGAACACCCCAATTTTTCCATTTATTGCAATTCAAGTCCAATAAATAGCTTGAAATGATACAAAGGTAAGTGGTGTAAAGTAAGGTTGCCCAAAACTGAACATTAATTTTATATTACAAAATTATCCACAAAGGCTTTTGTTAAGGAACATGAAATGGGTTAACGGGTGAAAGCTGTTCTGCAGTAATGGAGGTAGATCATACCTTAAAAGCTGGTGCTACTAATGCTTACAGAGTGAGAGGCAGCCTGAGCCATGCAGTGCCATGTAATACACTTAAGTTTGCACCTAGTTGGTCAGAGGTTCATCCTACAGCAACATAATGACCCAAAACATCAGTCCAAGCTCTGCCAGAACTACCTCAGGAAAAAACAACAAGATGGTCAGCTTGAAAACATGGAGTGGAGCACAGTCTCCAGACTTAAACCCCATCCAGCTGATTTGGGAGGAAGTGAAAAGCAAAGCAGACCTACAAGTGTCAACATTTATGTGATGTTCTGCAGCAGATTAGTGAAGAACTGTCTGAAGAATGTTTGATGTCTATTGTAGAAAGAATGTCATGAGTGTGTTCAGCTGTTATATCTGACAAAGGTGCTGCTTTGTCTCCAAAGTTTAGATACATTTTGGTCTATAAATTGATTCCATGATTTGTACTCTACTTTCATTTCAGAGAGCAATGAGACATTAAACTGAATGATTTGCAATAAGTACCTGGAAAAATTGGGGAGTTCTAAAACTTTTGGCTGGTACTGTATATGATGTATGTGTTTTATTTGCAGTATTTGTTGTTTTTAATGCTAATTCTCAACTTATTCTTAACCATGTAATTTTCCGTCAAGCTCAAAGACTGTGACATTTTGAATCTTTGCTTTCAAGGCCAATGACTGTAGATTGAATTTATTGTTACCTTTATGCAATTATTTACGTCTGTAAAGCCTCAACCATCAAAGGATGGATGGCCAAAAAACTTACCTTCTGACCAATTCTGATACTAAATAGCACAATGCATGTGAGTTTTGCTTTGTATAATTTTTTGATACATCCAGAATATACTGCTCACACTGTGTTAATGCAAACATACATGCAGAACACCCCCCCCCATACACTGAGTTTCCTTTAAATATTTATTCAAGCAATTTCAAACTGGCAAAGAAATCAGCTAGTGTCCTGTTGTGCATGAAATACATAGACAATCCACTAGGGGGCAAAAGATATGTATGTGATTTTATACATCAGGTTTTTCTTAATTATTTAATTTAATTTAATTTAAATAATTTAATGTATTATTTATATAATAATAAAAAGTAAAATAATACGTAATTTAATATCACACTCATGATGATCTTAAAAACTCAACATTGTATCAAATATGATGTACTTGGCTTTATAGGGTAATTGTTGCTACATTTTTCTAACAAACGACTGGGGACTCTTCTATCTTAGATGTACAGATTATACCTTCAGCATGGTTGAAATAAAAGAAAGGAGAGAACTTTGAAAGCTTGGGCAGGAGGTCTGATCAGCTTCTGCTTTGAGCTAGAGAGCCCTTGATGAGGACATGGACTGAAATATGGAGGAGACAGGGTGCAAAAACTTTGTGATGGGAAATTGGAGGTAGAGATGGGAATTTCTAAGTCGTGGGAGAAGCTTTGGGCATGCTTTTCTTCTGAAGCCTTCATAACTCATTACTCCATTTTAGCAACCAAACAGACAATGTTATCTGGTGATTCATTTGCAATAGTTCATTAGCATGTCAATTCTGACAAGAAAGGGCAAATACATGTTGCACTATGTACTATTTTATAGCATTTAAATGGTTCCACATCATTTCTGTTTCATACATGTTTTGCACAGCATCTCAGCTTTTTGGAAACAAGGGTGTTGAAATATCATTTTGTATCTAAATGATTCATGCAAAAACACAGAAGATGCAGCGCATGTGCCAACGATAGCACTGTGGCATCACAAAGCTCAGGTTATTAAGATATATCAGAAGAAGTCGTTCCCAGTAGGTTTCATTCAGCTGAAAGATTCATCAGCATCCCCCCCAGGCCCTTTGCTTTCCCTGTGGCCCTGGCTGCAGCTCCACAATAACACTGCAGATTTGCAAAAATACATTATTAATGTTCCATCAGGCACAGCAGACACTTTTCCTTGACAAGCATTCCTTTCATATGCCTTTTTTTTCTATTTTCATTTTTTGTTTGCTGTAGTGCACCTGAGACATCTGCAGTACCTGTATGCAACCGCACCCCCCCATCTCTCTGTCTCAGCAGCTTCTTCTGCACCCAGGAAATAATATTTACCAGGAATTCATTTTGAGAGCATCTCAACCATTATTTACTTACATTTCTATGGAGCTTTTCTAGACACCCAAAGCATTTGGCTTTTGTGCCAGACATTAGAGACCACCAGCAATGGTCAGCATCATCCTGACTCTCACACATTAGCTATTAGAGAGGTGAGGACATACTGAGTCAGTTTTTAAAGATGAGATGATTAGGAGTCAACTGAAGGGAAACACCTTTATTCTTCTAGAGGAAATGTCCTGACTTTAGAAATTGGGACCTTGGTTTTCATTATTAAGACAGTGCTATTGATGTGGTACTGTGTCCCCATCACTGTATTGGAGTCCATAGAACACAGAGATAGTGCCACCAATACTACAGAAGCTTTCCTTGGAGGTCTCCCATCGAAGTACTAACCAGACCCAGACCTGTTTAGCTTCAATAGTTACGTTGTGCAGGTTCTAACGCTGCTGGCATTTTTGTACAAGTGCATGTACATTTATATCTGTCCACTATGTCTACCCACTATTGCACCCTTTGCACAAAACCACTCTCCTGTACCGTGAATGAGGAGAAATAAATTCATTGAGCTCTTCTTTCTCCTGTACTCAAAACCACAGGTTCAGCAGTTCTGAAAGCCGGAGACTCGGGCCGACGAGGTGAGATGTCATTTGACGCTTATTACTTTTCTGCTCTTCCTAGCATTTAAGATGGCCTGAATGCCTAACTGAGAACATGAAGTCAGTGGATTTGCTTAGTCACTATTCTGCCACTCACTGCTCTTTTAGTGTTTTTGTGCCCAGGCCTTGCCAAGGTTGCCCCGGCTGCATTATGCCCTACACATCCCCTTACCACTGCTGTCCTCTGCTCACACTCCTCTAAAGGATTAATCTGTAATCCTCTGTGCCAAGCCCATACTTGTCGCAAGCCCAGTCCCACGCTGCCTATGGGAAACTGGTGTGCATGAAATTGAGAGGAAGGAGGAAAAAAAGAAAGTCAGTTCAGAAAACTCCTTTAGGCTGTGTATCCCATACAGTTTACCAAACTCACAAAATCCCATTTGAAATTGTGTTTGTTGGTTATAATCACATGACCTTGAAATTGGATAGATATACTGTGCTGTGGGGCATATGAGGTTTGCACTTCTTCATGGTTGACTGTCATTTCCAGCTGACAGAGATCCTTGGTGTGTCTACAGTAGTGCTTCTAGCCTGCTGTGGACATTTTCCGCATGCTGTATGCTGCGTTGGAGGAATAAGTTAATAAACCCATCCGTTACTCCACAAGGGCTCAGGCCAGCTCAGCTTCAACGCATAATAGGATGGAAAGATGACTGAATGGTACACTGTTGCTGCTTATTTTCTTTAATACCACAGAAGAGCTAAATCTCTCGAAGGCTCCTGCTGGCAGGGTCATGAGGTCTTTTCAAATTTTATACAGAAAAGTCAGTATTGTAAGTCGCCAACCTGCTTATGGGGAATAATTACATGCAGGTGTAAGTGTCAATCAGACAGTCTTTCTCAGTTTCTCTTTCTCGTTTGCAGTTATCAGAATTATAGTCAGTTTTCATGAACAATCTTCACCAGAGTGTTCTACCATGTTACCCATAATCTGTGGCACCGCCCTGTTGTTTCTTTATTTGTATGTGCTATTAGAGTCATATCACCTGTACCAGTCTGATGATTATTTTACTTGTGATAGGTTGACTTAATTTTGTGCTTATGCATGTACAGTTGAGTAATTATTGTACCAATATACTTACAGGGACATGTTGATGTGTTTGCATTGAGCATTATGACCAGCATTGGTAATGTAGGTTTTTTTGCAATGTAAACACATTATCTCATGATGTAAAAGATTTAACCACCTGGAGTCTGAGGATTTTTAAGACACTCTGATGTAGTCTGACATGCCTTCACCCTTTTCCAAATACCCCCATCTAATAATTTTTTCCCTCAAAGTGTTACACAGGCTTTTGTTCAACACAAACTCAGCAACAACAGTGTCAAAACAGTAAGAGTGGCATAAATCTATATTTTGATTAAATCTGCTCCAAACTTAGATTTTCCAAAAACCTATTTTCAGATGTGCTGATATATTGTGAAAAAAACACTCTAAACATTTCTAGCCAAGACTTTTGAGCTCAGAACTGCATAAACAGATGTGTTGGTTGAACACTGCTCCAGTTCCAGTTCCAGTCCACTACTACAATTATAGTTTCTAAAAATTGTTTGTGGTTTTATTCCTGAAACAAGCCCAATGAGAGGTGAGATTGTTTTTCACTCATTCACTGTGTCCTAGTTTGAATATGTATGTATGTTCAGGTGAGCACTATGGATGGTGCCTTTGTTTTTGCACATTCCTGGGCTGCTAATCCACCACTGATATGTCCTGAATTAGTATGCAGTCACCATATGAATGGCAAATGGCGGGAAATGTCCAGAAGTTTCTAGACACCAGTGCATCCCACATTTCTTCTCAAATTAAGGGCATTTATATAGCGTTTTCTACAGTTTTAAACGTTGCTCTTCATGGTTTTAAGTTAGATGTCTGAACATTACTGTGAGGATTTGTTTGCATTCAGCCATGGGAGCATAAGTGAGGTCAGGTGCTGATGTTGGATGATTAGTTCTAGATCACAAATATAACTCTAAGTCATTCCAAAGTTATTGAATGATTCTCCATCACTTTAGACAACACAAGTCCAAGAGTCAAACTATCAAATTAACAAAAGATGGAATGAATAACCAAACAAGTACATAAATATAATTTTTTTGAGGGAACATAAAATCCAGCATTCATGATATTGTAGATTGATTGCTTGGTTGATTGATTGGTTAGTTGTTTGACTGATTGATTGGTTGGTTTATTAACTGATTGGTTGGTTGGGTGGTTGGTTGATTGATTAGTAGGTTGACTGATTGATTGGTTGGTTGATTGACTGATTGGTTGATTGTTTGGTTAGTTGGTTGATTGGTTGGTTGATTGACTGATTGGTTGGTTGGTTAGTTGATTGATTAGTATGTTGATTGATTAGTTGGTTTGTTGATTTGTTAGTTGGTTGATTGATTGATTGATTGGTTGGTTGATTGACTGATTGCTTGGTTGGTTAGTTGATTGGTTGGTTGATTGACTGATTGCTTGTTTGGTTGGTTAATTGACTGATTGGTTGGTTGGTTGGTTGATTGATTGGTTGGTTTAGGCTTTTATAGGTTTGAATTTGAATTTTGGGATCCTGACAAATACTGTCAGCTTTAGCCCCCAAATGCTGCTTGTTAGTGGGGTCTGTGCAATGACCTGTGCAAATGCTGGTCTCTCAATGTGAGGAGCAGGTGTGACAAAAGCTAGACAGGACACACAGCTGTCCACTCCAGCTACATCAACACCGCTCACCATAACAAACAGCTGTGCTTCATACTGACGTGTGTGTGTGTGTGCGGTCAGTTTACATGTCAAGTGAGCTATTGTTCAAGAAAATCTTATCATTTAATAATGATTATGCATTTTCTGTGCATGCTGCTTGTTTGTGATACTGTTGTCAGAATGTATGCAGTCTAGGTGCTGTGGGTGGTGTGATAGACTACAAAAGATGTTTCTTCAGTGAAGCAAATGGTTATATATAGAACAGTAAGGCAATAATAATAAAAAAAACACCGCATGCTTAAATGGTTCTTAGCACAATGAAAAGGTTCTTCAGCCTGATGATGTCCTTGTTGTATATGGTGCTATATAAAAATTAACATTTTTCTAAAGAACACCAAAAAGGTAAAACTTGTAAGAATAATGGGGCCTTATTTTTGGAGATATGCCTTTTATAACACATTATTCATTATTTTTCTTATGACCATGGAGATTTAAGCATGACCACTTAAGCATGCTCTTTGAGTTGTCATAGTTTTACATGTATCCATTGTCCTTACCAAAGAACATTTGAAGAACAGAACCCTATTTTGTAATGCAGTCGTTCACTTTACATTATGAGAAAATGGTAATAAATTGTTGCTAGAGTGGTGCCCTCAAGTCAATGGGGTCTTATCCTCAAGGGTATGTCTTCATTATCTTTAGTTAGGGACATAATCATACTAGATTCTATTGCAGTTGTAAAATGTTATGCTGCAATTATTTCATACACATTGCATTTAATCTAGGCTGTTTATTTTATTTTTTGATTTAAATATAAGTGAAATCATAAATATAACTGCACTGAAGTCAAACAATTGGACATTGACCATTGCAAATCTATATTATTACACAAAACTATATATTTATATGTATATATATACAGTGCAGTGTACAATGTACAGACCTTTGACTATATGACATATATGTAACATTACAAACTTTTGATAATATAACATTTATGTAACATTACAGATGTTTGCACCAGGAGGTAGCATTTAAAAAAAAAAGAATAATTTCGAAATGTGGTCCATGTGGTCAGTTTTGTCATTTTTAGTATCTCTAATCATTTTATTTTAGCATATATGAAACATAGTCCATCATCATGTATCATCAACAGTAATGATAATAATAACCTCCATCGGGACTGTTAATGGATGTAGCAGCAATTGTGGCAATCAAGCAGTTCAGAAAATCAATGCAGTCTTTTTTTAACACTTCTCTCCTGTTGTCCCTTTTGTTAGACTTTGCTCAATCATCACATCTTGGTCCCTTTGACTTTTTTCCACAAATTGCATACAATTAAAAAATTGCATGCTTTCATTTTACCACAGTGATGGATCTTTATTGAAATAATGAAGCATTGTTTACTTGCCATCCTTTTACCATTCAGGGGGTCTCTGTTTATTACTCCGTGTGTGATAATGGGATTCTTTGCAATTGTAATGCACGCAAGGGGGGTGAAATTCACTGAATAGCTAATCGGACCCTTTTATTTCCGGACACTTTTATTTCCAAACACAGTCATTATGGTCAGCGTTAAGATGCTGGGACAGTTCCAGTGACCTCTTCAGATGACAAAGAGGTTGTTTGTGGAGTATAAGTCAATTTTATTAAAGGAAGCTTACGCATGCATAAAGGCAATTAGCGTTGTTGAGGTAGGGAGATAAATACTAATTGAAGGCTATTTCTCCTTCTGAATGCTTATCTGCATGTCTACAGAGTAAACTGTCTTGGCAGATTCTGTACCAGCTAGTCCATTTCACAATGGAAGACAGATGTGTAGTTAGATCTTACAGCAATTAGCATCTGTAGACTGCGTTAGGTTTGAGGTTGTGCAGCACAGCTGGTCTTTTGTGAATGGACCATCAGCATCAACATCCACCAGCCACACAAAGATGTACACAACTTTATCAACATAAACCCCTTTAACTCAGTTCAACACAATTGAATCTACTGCCAGAGGAGTTAAAGCACCATTATTATGCTTATTTTGCTCTTGTGCTCTCATTCAATTAATGTAAATCATTCTTACACTAATAATAATAATAATAATAATAATAATAATAATAATAATAATAATAATAATAATAATTCATTTTATTTCAAAGCGCCTTTCTGGACATTCAAGGACACCGTACATTACAATAAAATACAATACAGACAGGAGAAAACAATGCAATAACACAAAATATATATATATAAAAAAAAATTACTATTGTAATAAATACAAAACGTGCAGTAAGCTCCTCATCATAGAGAGCTGTACACATGCATTTGTTGATAATCTGAAGGATGCTGACCCAGCAAAGACAAAATGGAAGAACCAAGCGGCAAGGTAGAGTAATATTACAGGATTTTGCAGACAAATTACTGTACATTGTTTTATTTATTGTGACTTTGTATATGAAAACTATTTTCTTTTCATAATTAATTAATTAATTAATTTATTTATTTATTTATGAATGGTGTAATATATTACAAACTAGCTGATATAAGTTTTCAGGTTTGTAAATGTTAAAAACTTATCTGAAGTAAGACTGACCAAAAGTTTTTGTGTGTGATGAAGTTATTTAATCTGCATGTAAGCCTGAAAAGGGGTGAATTTTGACATGCAGGTAATACAAAATTCTGTGAGACACGACAAAGATAATGTTACAGCCTCTGTCGCAACGTTTCAAATATAACACTGGTGGTGATGAACAAAAGAATGACTTTGACGTGGTTTTCCCTGGCGTGGTCACATATAGCAAGCTAGGTTCTTATAGCTAGTTGAAGGCTAACAATTGTTGGCATCTGATGTGGTGCCATAAAGTGCTACAGTTCTTATGAAAGATTTTGTGCTCATTTTTCTAAAATTACATGGCATTAAAGCAGACATTCCTGGCCTGCAGTGGCAATGACAGAGACACCATTCTCATCATTATGTGTCAGTGTACCATTTTCATAATGAAGATATAGTAAATACAGAGTGCATATGTCATATAAAGCTTCCTTTGCAAGTGGTTACACTGGGATTTGTCAATGTACTGGTACAATCCGAGCACATTTCAGAACAGTAAGTGCTTAATATTCATTCTGTTTAATAATGAGAATAAAAATGTGATTGACGTGTGATTTATATTCTGCTGCGACTTGGTATAAGGATCAGGTCATAATAGACAATAAGAGTGGGCTCTCTTCCCAGACTTTCCTCCAGCCCATATACAGGACACCATTTTAATAACAAACCAGCTCAGGATTAGCTATTATTCCCTTAAATGTCTCCATAGGATGATATTAGTTGCACTGCAAAACAATGATTCAACACATTTAAATCTGATATTCAGAGACCTTGTAAGCATCTATTAGCTGGATCTGCTATGTTAGATTATGGTTGGAACTAAACTCTGCAAGGTGGTAAATCTCCAGGACCAAGATGGGGCACTCTTGCCACCTCAACCACCAAATGGTCAGCAGCAATGGCAGTCAGTTTGCACCAGAAATCTCACCACACTTAGCTATTAAACAGTAAGATTACATTACATTACATTGCATTTAGTGGACGCTTTTATCCAAAGCGACTTACAATAGTGGGAAAATACAAATGCGAAAAATACTAGAGTTGTACTAGTACTTACTAGTACTAGTATACTAGAATTAACATTTTGATATTGAGTGCTGAGTGCATATCAGTACTCATGGGGAGTAGCTGGGATCACTAGAGCAGGTGCTCTTTGAAGAGCTCGGATTTTAGGAGTTTCTTGAACCCAGTGAGGGACATCTCTGCTCTAGTGGTGGTAGGCAGCTTGTTCCACCATCTGGGAACTACTGAGGAGAACAGTCTGGATTGCTTTGTGTGAATGTTAGGCAAATGGAGGAGCGCAGCGACCGGGTAGGAACATAAGCTTTTAGGAGCGAGTGCAGATAAGAGGCAGCCTGCTCTGTCATCACCTTATAGGCGATCGTGCAGGCTTTGTGTTTGATCCGGGCAGCAAACGGAAGCCAGTGTAGCTCAATGAGCAGTGGGGTGACATGTGCCCGTTTTGGATGGTTAAAAACCAGATGTGCTGCTGCATTCTGGACCATCTGTAGTGGTTTAATAGTGCAGGCTGGGAGGCCTGTTAGCACAACGTTGCAGTAATCGAAGCGTGAGATAACCACAGCTTGTACCAAGATGAGAGAGACTCGACCAGTTTTTGAAGATGGAGATGATTAGGAATCAGAAATTTAGCCACAGTAATGGGGTACCACCCTCACTCTTAGAGGAAATGTCCAGGGATCATTTTCTGACCTCAGAGAATCAGAAACTTGGTCTTACATCCATCCAAAATATGGCACCATTTGTACATTGTCATTGGGATTCATATAAGATCCAACACAGCTTCTACACAAGCTTTCCATGAATGTCTCCCATCCCAAGTACTAACCAGTCCCAGCTTCATGTTATGTTGTGTCGGTGCTATGGCTACTTCTGTATTGTTGTAAGCTTTTTATTACAACTATTTACATATGACTACAGACTTGTTTAAAGTTATTTATTAAGTCAGATAACATGTTAAGTCCAATGTCTCACTCTATTGACAAAAAAACATTCAACATGAACACTTAACATTATCTGACAATACTTTTATAGTAGTGAGTAGCTTACAACATTCCTAAGATGTGACATATTAAATATTTAGACTACTTTTAAGATGGCATTGCTTGGTAAGATATGTAGTCCTTAGGGAATAGGGAATGTGTAGCTTCAGGGATGAACTAGTGTCAAATAAATAAAATAACAAAGAAAATCACAAATAACTAAGTCTAAACACAAAAAATTAGCCTAACTCCTAACTCTTGAGCAAGAAAAAAGGTGTCCAAAAGAAACAGCACTTACAACCTGCTTTCACAAGTTTCCAAAAGTCTAAGAAAGCAAACAAACCTGAGCTACCAAATTTTCCACAAGATAAAGAGTGCCCAGTTGGTCAGAACAAGTGTACTGCCAGGATGTGTCAGACAAAGAGAAGGAACCTAAACATCCCCCACAGGCTTCAGTGTCTCCTATAAAATAGAATATTGTGAAAAAGTTTATTTTTGTTCATAGTTTAATTCAAAATGGTAAAATGTCAGATATTTTATATTCATTATGTGTAAAATGACGTTTCAAGTGTTTTGATTTATATGTTGCAGGAGTTGGCTGGCAAATTAAGTTCAAGAATATTATGGTCAGCAAACCACTTGGTAGTAGTTTTGGGACTGTGAGCAGATGTTAAGTCTTGTTTGAAAAGGAAATCAGCTCCATAAAGCTTATCATCAGATGGAAGCATGAAGTGCTCGGAAATGTTCTGATAGATGCTGTGTTGACTTTGGACTTGATAAAACTCAGTGGACCAACACCAGCAGATGACATGGCACCTCAAACCATCACAGAAACTTCACACTGGACTTCAGACACCTTGGATTCTGTGTCTCCACTCTTCCTCCAGACTCTAGGAGCTTGATTTACCAATGCAATTCAATTTTTTGATCTGGATCACTGAGCCCAGTTCTTTTTCTCCTTAGCCCACATACACTTCTGACATTGTCTCTGATTCAGGAGTGACCTGATATTAAGAAAGTGGTAGTAATACTGTTTGAACATAAATGTACTCAAACTTACAGTAAATTTTCAAAACATTGGAGATACTGGATTTCTTCATGAGCTATAAGCCATAATGATCAACATTAAAACAAAACAAAAATGGCTCTACGTGTCACTTTACATGTAATGAATATAAATATATAATGAATAAATATAATGAATGTATTACAGTTTACATTTTTAAAATTAACTTTTTCATGATATTCTGATTTGTTCTATATGACAGTGGAGAGCATCTCCTCATGACCACTCATGGTCCTCTACACTGCAACAGAGACACAAGAGAAACAATCACAAAAGCAAATACACATAAGGGATATTATGACCAGAGGCCATAATTATTCCTGTTTATGTGTTTGATTGTTTAAAATGACACAGTATTAGATCAAATTCTTTACACATCAAACATCAGTAAATGGCAGAAATAGTCATCTTAACTTAGTTTACAAGCGACTAGTTATAGTGTTTTAGTTACTGTGTTTTATCCTTTATGGTCATGTACTGTAGCTGATAGTTTAAAACACCTTGAATCCTATGATAATGTCCTATTAATAGTAAATGAGTGCACAGAATACATTCTGAGCCAGTGAAAGTTCTTTGGCCAATGTTAAAGATATAAGTAGAAACATCACATTTCCCCAGACTCACACACTAGAACTCTTTTGTTTGCTCTTTATGCAGCCTGCTGACTGCTTTTAATTTATCCAGTGCACCACCACTCAGATCTCTCCATTCCTTGTTCTGTCATGGACGTTGCCCCCACTGTGTACTATGGACTGTCTGGAACACCAACTCTCAGATAGCACTTTTCCACCAAAATAACTCTGGTTCTTGAACTGGTGCCATTCTGGCTTATGAGAACCTCAGTGCTTTTTAGTGAACCAGCCCGCATTTCCACTAGTTGAACCAAAGATACATCACGCTGTACGTCATCAACAAAGCGGAATTATAAACAAAGATGGCGGAGTGCATCAACTACTTGTGAGCATTTGTGCTCTTTGGTACAAATGTTTGTTTCACTTCACAAGTCAAATCTAGAGCTGGTACATTCCCTCGTCCAGCTCCACTGTGCGATAGCTCCTTTTTGAATCTCTGTAGTCCTTTTTTAGCTTCTTTAGCTTATTTATCACTTGCTCTCTTGAACGAACAAAACCTGCCCGAGCTAAATCCTCCACCAGCTCGCTGTAGAGTATCTCCTTTCTAATAGTTCCCTCAAGTTTCCAAGTGAAACTTGGGTAAAAAAAGATGAATATTTAGCACTAAATCAAGCCACCCCGACAGGCTTTAAATATATTCACGTCTCCAGACCGACAGGAAAAGGGGGAGGACTATGTTTAATTTATAGAAATACTTTAAATATTAACCAAAAGCATGGCTACAACTTCTCTTCATTTGAGATGATGCACATAAACAT
>BRDA01049581.1:1277-19935 GCA_036984385.1 Crenuchus spilurus
GAAATAATAGGAGAAAAGTGGACAAGAAGTCACTAGTCCTTGGAGTATCTAGTCCATAATAGTAATCACCTAGTAAGAGTCGGGACGTCACTGTGACTACACCACCTCCACACAATCACTTACAACACGGACATCCTCACAACCTGGTCTTTACTATCCACACAGATTGTCACAAATTTTAGAGTTCTCGAGACGACACAGACTACGTGAGTAAGGTCGTGTTGTGTGTGATTGTGTGGTGGTGGTGGTGTAGTCACAGTGACGTCACGACTCTTACTAGGTGGTGTGTTTATTGTGGTCGAGACACCGCCAGGACTGGACTTCGACATGTCGCTTCAGGTCAGGACCGCCACAGAGCTGGTGTTATTTGTGTGGTGGATCATTCTCAGCACTGCAGTGACACTGATGTGGTGGTGGTGGTGTGTTAGTGTGTGTTGTGCTGGAATGAGTGCATCAGACACAGCAGAGCTCTTGAGATTTTAAACACTGTTAGACACACCTATCATTTCTGGTCCAACACTCCTACAGGCACAACATTCACTAACACACCTCCACCACATCAGTGTCACTGCAGGGCTGAGAATGATCCACTAATGATAATACCTGATCTATGAGGTTCCTGATCACTGAAGAACAGGTGAAAAGAGGATAATAAAGTATTCAGAGAAACAGATGGACTACAGTCTGTAATTGTATTTGGTCAGTTGAGCTGGTAAAATAGTGTATCTGTGCTTAGAAAATCAATAAAATATGTAATTTTGCATAAAACTTGGACCAGTTTAACGACATGAAAAATGTATTGCATTTTATTCATGCCCCACACCCCCTACCTCCTATTCCAACCGGGGGAAAAAATTAAAGGAGATCTTTGTGTCATTACAGTAGTCCTTAGCCACCAATAAGATCAAAAGGAAACACAAATGAGACTTTAGCTTAAGTCTCCTACTGCTCAAATATTTCTCCTGAGAAAGAGATTTTTAATACAGATCTCAATAAAGTCTCAAACTGCATGCAGACGTGATGAGATAATGATACTTATGTTGAATATAGACAGGAATCTCAGTAACAAGTATTCTGCTATTTCTCATCTATCTGCTTTAAGTCTCCTGAGTCATCAAAGAGAAACATTTGAGCAATAACATCTTCTGGATAGGGGCCTTGAAATACTGGTTGTTTAATTGTATTAGATTAACATATCAACAAGCTGGGTAAGACTGTTGAAAATCCTTGAAAAACAATCAATTAGCCACCTGTGTTTGGTTTGACTGGATGAATTTCATATCAGGCTCTTACTGATAACAACACAAGCAGATAGAGTATAACATTGCCGTTTTTTGCCCAAGAGACTGAACTTGAATGGACTCATCCTGCTAAAGCCAGTTCTGCGTATGTGCTCTTTCCTGTTGTCTGACGTGCTACATCTTCCTTAATAGATAACACTAACTCCACTGGAGAATATAAAGACATTGGAGCAATGCACTGGGAACATATAATAAATGACCTTGCATTACTTGATTAGTCTATTGCAGATAAAATGAACTGGAATACTCAACATCTGCTGTCTGAGAGGTTAAGAGATACGGGGCCATATTAGTTCATCTGCAGTGCCAGTCAAAAGTTTGGACACATCTTCTGGACATTCAGTGGTTTTTCATGATTTAAAAATGTTCTGCATTGTAGATTAATACTAAAGTCATCCAAACTATGAGTAAACACATCTGTAATTATTTAGTAAACAAACAAGTAAACAAACCAGAATATGTTTATATTTGACATTCTTCACAGTAGGCACCTCTGGCTTAGATGCAGCTTTCTTGGCATTTTCTCAGTCAGCTTTATGAGGTATTCACCTGGAATGGCTTTCAGTTAACAGCTGTGTCTTGTCAAGAGCTCATGACTTGCATTTCTTGCCTCTTAATGTGTTTGAGACATCAGTTGTGTGTCTACTTTGAAGTAAAATCTAAAACGTTTTGGTTTGTTTAACACTTTTAAGTTTACTACATGATTCATTATGTGTTCACTCATAGTCTGGATGATGTTTGTCTAAGCGTTTGAGTGGTAATGTATTCCTTTCTAAGTAAAAAAAAAAAAAATACAGCACAAAACATATTTTCAAACAGGAACTGTGCTCACTGTGCTGTAATAATAAAATCTAAAATGTTTTGTAAATCTTTGCTAAAAGTGCTTCTTGGGTAGATAAAAATGACAGCATGTTCAAAGTAATCTCATAAGAGTCATTTTATTTTACAGACCCATTCCAAAAAAATAGAATATCATGGAAAGGTTTCTTAATTTCCATAATTCTATTCAAAAAGTTAAACTTTCATAGATTATAGATTCAGGGCCCACAATTAAAAAAAATCAAGTATTTATTTGTTTATTTTCACATAATTTGGGCTTCCAGCTCATAAAACCCACGAAAACAGGATTTAAAAAAATTAAAATACTGTGGAGAAATCAGCCCAAATTTTGCAGGGCATGAATGTTTTAAACTGAGTGTGACACACTAATCATCTACTAAACTCAAAGCACCTGCACAGGTTTCCCCAGGTGTCATTAAATTGTCTCAGTTTGGTTCAATATGGGGAAGACTGCAGACATACAACTGGCCACAACAGTTCATAGCTAAGGAGACTGGCTGTTCACAGAGTGCTGTGTCCAAGCATGTCAATGGAAAGTCTAGTGGAAGGACAAAATGTGGCAGGAGAAGATGCACCAGCAAAAGAGATGACCGTGGGTCAAGCCACTTCTGAACCTGAGCCAACGTAGGAAGCGTCTCACCTGGGCCAAGGAGAAGAAGAGCTGGACCATTAGCCAGTGGTCCAAGGTCCTCTTTTCTGATGAAAGTAAAGTGTGCCTTTCATTCGGGAATCAAGGTCCAAGGGTTTGGAGGAAGACAGGTGAGGAACAGAACCCAAACTGCTTGAGGTCCAGTGTGAAATATCCACAGTCAGTCATGATTTGGGGTGCAATGTCAGGTGCAGGTGTTGGTGAACTCTGCTTTCTTAAATCCAAGGTCACCACAACAGTCTACCAGAATATTTTAGAGGACTTCATGATTCCTTCTGCTGAGGATCTGTATGGAGATGCAGATTTCATCTTCCCGTAGGGCCTGGCCTCTCCCCATGCCGCCAGAAGCACCAGAGCCTGGTTTGATGTCCATGCCATCACAGTGCTTGACTGGCCAGCCAACTCGCCGGACCTAAACCCCAAAGAGAATCTATGGGGTATTCTCAAGAGGAAAATGAGGGCCACCAGACACAACAACAAAGAAGAGCTGACAGCAAGCATCAAGGAAATCTGGGCTTCCATAACTCCCAGTTAATGCCACGGCTGACTGCCTCAAAGCCATGTTACACCCAACCAAGTATTGAAGATTGACATATCGCTTTGAAAGTAACAGATTTTGACTGATTTGATGTGATCCTAATTTCTTTTTATTCTGCAAAATCTGAGAAGTAGTTTGGGCTGATTTCTCCACAGTATTCTAATTTTTTTTTTAATTATGTTTTCGTGGGTTTTATGAGCTGGAAGCCTAAATTATGTGAAAATAAACAAATAAATACTTGAAATAGTTTAAATTGTGGGCATGCAATCTATAATCTATGAAAGTTTAACTTTTTGAATGGAATTATGGAAATTAATCAACTTTTCCATGATATTCAAATTTTTTGGAATGGGTCTGTATTTTAAATCTGTAGTAGATGGATGTTTAAGGAAATAAAGAAAAGTGTCCTGGTTACACAATTTTCCAGTGACTTCACATGTAACTAAGAGATGATTGCAGTGGAAATTTAGCTTCTTAAGTTTAGAAGTAGTACTAACAGGCTACACTCAGTAGTTACCAAGATATCCAAGTCATTGTTGCAAAAAAAACTGTTCTCAAATTGCGTTAAGAGCTTTACTAAGGTTGCAAAGAGTAATATATGTATTTTAGGATATGGTATGACTGTCTGGCTTGATAGAAAAATTTGGCTAACAATTTTATGAATGAGTGCTTGACCTTGAATATGCATACATCTAAATTAGCATGTTAGCATGCTGTTTCCATTTGTATGGTGACATTGTCCTAGCTTTGGCCAGGCTAAGCTCCTCTTACACAAAAAATGCCCAGGCTTAAGCCTTGGCCTGCTGTCCAGACCCAAGGGTCAGTATTCACTGACTAGTTGCTTAGATGACTGCTTGAATGCTAGGATTCCTTGCTTAGCGACCTCTCTTCTCTTCTTTGACCTCTCTTCTCTTAGGGCCTAATAAGCATTACTTCATGAGTCTTCCTAGAATGGTCAAACATATGTCAAGGATAATTTGAGGTCAAATGAAGTTGACCTGATATAATCTGCTCTGAAAAGAGCCAACCATTTGCTGTGTTTAATGATGCCTGTGTCTTTTAGATTCTGCAGGAGTTGAAAAGGTTTTATTGGACCTTCAACGCCACACAGTCCCTGAAGCTTGAAAGGATGTGCAAACACACCCCCACAGAGGCACACCCACACATACATCAATCTTCATCATATAATACTTCTGAAGTTAGTCTATAATAATTGGTTTCTACCCAAATGGGGTTGAGAGAGAATGTAAAAAAAGCACCTAAAATTTGTGATTTTTTAGTTGAAATGGAAATTTTATCTTTTTTTTTTTTTTTACACATCTCCATCTTCACCCTAATTGACGTATAGGGAGCCGTGGGGGTTGAGATCAGAGCCAGGGTCAGATACCCTGCAGCACCCCAAGAGCAGCTGGAGACTGAATGTGTTTGTTCAGAGGCTCAATGGTGGAGGCCTGAGCATGGTTATGATAATAGAATCTCTCTGGATAGATCCTCCTGACCACTGATGCTGAAAATCAAAGCATCAAATCTAACGCCTGCCCGAAAAACAAATGTATACACTTTTTCTTTTAACTCAAATGTAATTAAATACTTTAGATGTCTGAAATGATATATTTAGTGTTGAACTTGAGATACAAGGCTAATGCTAACAAATGAGCTTATTATAGTCCCCAATTTTATTTACATTTTTCCGACAATATTAGCCAGAGTAACAATCATGTACTATTTGTAGGTTAGGAGATTAGGAGTCTTCCCCAAGCATGGATGTAATTTGGAGGGGGGACAGGGGGGATGTGTCGCCTGCACTTTTTCAAAAGGCAGTTTTGGTTCAATGCATTATTTACCATCAAAAAAAATAAGTGTTATGCTATATTAAATGAAAATGGGTCAGGCACTAGGACCAAGCTGAAACTGAAGCCTGTTTCCCTTTAGACGCCCTCAAGCTCATCAATTGGCTCTGATGTTTACTAATCACTAATGTGTGAAGGCCATTCCTGATGTTTGGCCAGGAGTCTGTGTTAACCTGCCATTGTAAGCTGTTAACATGTTGAGTGTTTGAATCTGTCTGTGTTTGGAAGCTTTGGATGAGTTAATTATGTTGAAATGTTAATAGTGGTCAACTTTCTGTGGAATTTAAAAGGAACAATATAAAACTACAGGAACTACTAGAAAACAGTTTGAGTTTTATTAAATGTTAAATATAATAATGTATTAATATTTTATTAATATTAATATTGTATTTTTATTAAATATAATAACTATTAATTGTTATTAGTAGTAGATTATTAATAGTAACTAATATTTATTCAGAATAATTAAATTAATAAATAAAGCCCCCCCAACCCCATAGTCAAGCCAGATGTGCCAACCCCCCCCCCCCCCCGCCACCCCAAACACCTCTGGGACATTTTATTACCCATAAACTGTATGTTCACAGAAGTATTTTCAGCCTCCTTAAGCTATTCCATAACTTAAACAGATGTATGACCTCAAATAAGCCTTGGCTGACTGACTGCATTTGGTCAATGGGGAAACAATGTTAATTTGCTTGATTTTGATTGAATTATTGTCACACTGCATGTGAAGCCAAGCTCTGCCTTTTTTTGAACTGCTGCCGATACATCACCGACAGGCAGCCAATGCTCGGAAAGCGCAGGATCCCCAGTTCTGATGGATTGCCGGAACCAGCAGACATTACTTAGTAGTGCTGGGGAGAGAGCATGGCCAATTTTCACAGCCCACCCACAGAGGGCATGGCCAACTTTTGCTCTCTCAGGCCCCGGCTGCTTTTAAGTAGCATTTGTGAATGTAACTCCATATTGTAGAGCTTTACAAAGGTTTGCCAAATGAATCATTTGCCCATGTGGTTATATTAGCTATGAATGACAGTTCCTGATGCAGTGCCATCTGAGGGATCAGAAATCATGGGCGTTCAGCTTAGCATATACAGCATTTTGGATAGAACCTCTTTAACCTGTTTGACCTGTGAAATCCAACATGGACTTTTCAGACCTTGAAAGGGGTACTGTTGTGTACCTTGCCTTAAAGAAAGTTTCCATCTCATTCTATCAATGCACACAATATAGGTGGGTATACAAAATGTAGGGGGGGAGTATTGTGTTCGTTAACGCAAGCAACCATGGCCATTCAGGGCTTTGAGCGGGTGTCTGAAAGGGGAAAGGGCTATCAGATACTTGGGTTCAGCACTCTGAGCTGCTGAAGTTGAGTAAAAGCCTTTCAGTGTCTGTGTGAGTGAGACACTCTGGAGGCTGAAAGGAGATGGCTTTTAAAAGCCTAGATTACAGTAAAGCTGGCCTACGTGTCCTTTTTATCGCTGTGTGCCTCTTCAATCACTTGCATCTACTCTCGCTCCCTCACCCTGTGAGGCCCTCGCTGCTCCGGCTTGTCAGCCCGTCAATGGGCTTTGTCTCTGCTCGAATTTAAACAAGTGCTTCAGCCTTACTTTTCTTTTCCCCCACTTACAAGAGGAAGAGTGCATGGATCATCTCTGCAAAATCCATTCTGAAGCAAAGGAATTAAGTCCTCGATTCAAGTTTGAAAACACAACAGCAAAGCCAGCAAGACGTTCTTTGTTCAAAAGAATCATTTGTGGCTGTTGTACTTTACAGCATCTGTCAACAAAACCCCAAAAAGCTACACAGCATCATTTTCAGTAATCTGTGGTAAGTCCAACGTTCAGTGATGGCTGCGTTCAAGAGACAAGTGACTTCAGAGAGGCCGCAGAGACAGCTTAGTTATTTGCTCCATGTTTCATTCTCAGCTTCACGTACCGACTCTCCTCATGTCAAACCCAATTCAATCACTGCTTTCAAAGCACAAGACACTAATTACTGTGAACACATATACAGTGGTTTAGCATGCTAACACAGAGCTTCCCCGTATACAGTGTTCAGACTATACTGTTAATGTAAACAAGGATGGTATGTAGACATCTCACAGTCAGTAGGCTGTTCTAGGACCAGTTATTGCGTTTCACTATCTAACACTATTGAAAAGAATATCAAAATAGTGGAGGAGAATGGAGTCAATTGCTGAGAAATGCTTAGTCAATTGCTAAGTTGACCCACCACCTGTATCTGTACATATCATGTGACCCTAAATTTAGTTTGCATTGCACGTTTTCATTTCACAGTAAAAAGAACAATTATGTCATTGAAGTCAAAATCATATTTCACAAAAAAAGTGTTTACATTTACAGCAGTTACCAGATTATCTTATCCAGTTACTTTCAGGTTACATTTGTAGATAAATGGAGTATTATGAGTCTTGTCCTTATTGGTATAATGTGGTTGTCTTGCCCAGGTTGGGTAACAAACTCCAGTCTGTCACTTGGGTTATTACCCATTATACTACACCAACCACTTTTTGGCATATGAAGTGTAATTGTTGTCATTTAATTTCAGTGTAAAAAGTTATTTAAGTGGCCCCGAGTGGCTCAGCGGGCAAAGACGCTACCACTACGACCCGAGGATCACAAGTTATAATCCCGGTCATGCTGTTTGCCATCAACAGCCGGGGCCCAAGAGAGCAAAAATAAGTGCTCTCTATGGGCAGGTAGATGGTGCTCTCACTTTCCTTATCACTTTCCCGTTGCAATGTCCGCTGGCTCAGGCGTCTACTGATTGGTCCAATCGGAGCTGGGGACCCTGTGTGCCTCCCTCCGAGCGCGTTAGGCTCTCCAGTGACGGTGTATCAGTGGTGGTTCGAAAAGAGGCGGTGGCTGCATCACACACAACGGAGGAGGCTTGTGCTTGTCTGCACCCTCCTAGAGTCAGGGACAGTGCAAAGTGATGGGGAGAGGCCTAACAGAGGGGATGGGCTAATTGGCTACCACTACATTAGGAAGGGGATAAAAATTGGCAAAAACCTAGAAATAATTTTTTTTTTTTTAAATTAATAAATAAATAAAAGTTATTTAAGATTTATCAATGAATTGGCAATGTGTAAAAACAGCTGTCATGCTATGTTATTATATTACATGTTACATGTTACATATCCTGCCACTGGGGACAGGCTGCTACCTTTTGATTGGATACTGCCAGTCATCAGCTGCTATCACTTGCAGCTGTGACTGACTTATTTAAAGACTTCACTCAGTGTGTTTGGCACAGAGTCACTGGCTCTACCTATGCAGATCTGACACCTGGATAACTGGTAGTAATTTTCTACGGGTCTCAGCCCTGACTGTTTAAACAATCACTTAGTCTCTGGTCTTTCCAATCTTTTTTCTATAACTGTAGGCTGATTAAACATTACTGTACTTTCATTGCTCATGTACAAACTGTTTTTTGCACAAATGTACAAAACCTTGCAAATAAGCTGTGTGGGCAGGGTGAGACATGTCAGCCATGAGGTTGGTAAGACCTATAATTAGAGTCACTCATTTTACATGGTAAGCGGAGAAATACAGTTGATCCTGAATTTGGGATAATATTAAGAAGGCACACTTTGTACATGTGCACTGCAGGCACAGAGAAAGAGAATTAACTTAATTACATGGGGCTTTAAAAAACAATTCATCTTGCCCCAGACTCTGCTACTGTGACTATAGTGATAATTTACTTCAACTGAAAAATTACTAATAAAGAAAATAACTCAGATGTATTTACTTGGGTAATTAATTAATTTTAGTTATTTTCTGCTAATATTTATGCTGCAAGAATGTTAAATGATCAAGGTTTCACTGGAATAACTTGCTAATTGAGTCATTAGCTTTTTATAATATTAAATTTTGCCAGTGAGCACTCATGATCAGTTAAGATGTTAAGTATTGTTGTAGAATTACAAAGTAAAAAAAGATTCAAAACAAAACTTAAAGCTAAGATTAGCCAGCTAATTGTTTCTATGGGTCGGAAGTTCTGTTTTGAAAAGTAGAAATTTTTTGTTATACTTTATTAAAATATACTCAATTTTAAAATGTAATTACTTTAGTAGTTTATTCAACAAATGTGCCATCACACACAGGAACCTACTGAAGACCGCTACTTTGTGATGATTCATAATATGTAATAATGTGGCCTGAGGCTGATCCTAGATCAGTGCTGTAACTCTCAGATTGCATACAGGCATGGAGAGGGGGCTGGGGCTGTATTTAGCCCTGAGAGGGCCTCTGTGGGACCATTACTCCTTTAGGTTGAGAAGGCTGGATTCATGCAACAAAACCTCAATACTATGTCTGACTACGATCACTCAAGGGAGGGTTTTTTTTGGATCAGTAAGTAGCAAAAAAAGAGTGCTCTCTGAAAGGGCCAAGAGAGCGAGTCTAAAAGCTGTTCTCTGAGTCGTAACCTTTGTTCCGTTCAGAAGGGGACTAATGTTTTCCAGGCTGTCCTTCAGGAATCAGAGCAGGAGCTGCCCCTTCACTAGCGGGCCCACCAATCCCACCTCAGTGTGTGAATAATGCCAGCCTTTGTAAATGTGGAGCCACATATAGAATCTGTACGAAGCTATGGGCTTGTAATTGACTGGCCATGGGGGTCCCACGAGATGAACGATTCCTAGAGGATGAATTAAATTACCAGTTAATTGATTCCTTTATTGATGTTTTTGCGGTGGGAGTGAAAGCAGAGGCACATTGAAATGTCAACAGTTGTGCATCTGTGGGCTTTCTCCCTTTTTTGCAGAATGAAGACATCACTGAGGTGTTTTTCTTTAGTGGTCAATTGCATAAAAGAGGAGAAGAATGAAGAACATTAATTTGACAGTCTAATATAACCAATATTATACACAGTACACAGTTCAGCCACAACATTAATACCATGCGCAGATGAAGTGAATAGCATTGATTATCTTGTAACAAAGTCACATGTGAAGATTCTTGTAGACACCGTGTTGGATGCTGGAGAAAAATATGCAAGCATGCAGACATGCATCACTTTGACAAGTGCCAAATAGTTACCAGACCAGATGGTTAGCCTCTGCAAAGCAAGGCTGATGAGGTCATACCAGCAAGAGCCTCCAAATGTCTCAGACCTCAGTCTTATCGAGCATCTGTGAGATGTGCTGGAATACCAATGTCACAAAACATCTTTTTTGGGGACCCAATATTGTCATTGTCAAGTATGCTTTTTTTTACCCAATTTCCCCCTCAATGATCAAATTGCCAGTCAACCCACCCAATCACTTCTAATGTCTTTGACTATAGGAGGGTGAAGACTAGCACAGGCCTCCTCCAACGCATGTGAAGTCAGGCTCCGCCTCTTTTCAATCTGCCACCGATACATCATCGCTGGGCAGCCAATGCGCTCAGAGGAAAGCACAGGATTTGTAAGTCTTATGTGAAACTTATGTTCTGCTAGTCTAATGTTGAAGTTTGTTATGGGATCAATACAAAGAATGCTTTTACCATTTTAAAGAAACTTGATTTTCTTTGGACAGTGATAATATTTTGTTTTCTGAGTTATGCACAATGTTGAAGTTTCAGTCAATTTCAGCCTGCTTTGGTTTTACTGTTTTTAACAATATTACATTTTTTGGAGATGCACAAGTATACTAATTTTATTTCCTTTGGAGTAAATTACTATTCAAACAGTATTAACATTAAAACAAAAAGGCCTGAAATATGTCACTGTCCATGTAACTAATATAAATATATGACCGTTTACCTTTTTGAATTCAATAATGAGCACAAATTCACTTTTTCACAATATTCTGTCTTTTGGAGATGCAGTAATAGATTATTTAAGATCTCTTGAACTGTTGTTATTACTGTCTCAACTGAATGTGAGCAGGTCTCCGTTCCCATGAAATACACAGAGCATTTTCCTTGGCATTCAGTCTTTGTTTTTATTATGACCGACAGCATTTATCACTCTTTCTCTCTTTCTCATCCCATCAGCAAATATAAGAGCAGAAAAGGTGGTTTATCATTGACACCCTCCTTCTTTCTACACTTGTGTTGGGTTTGTTTATCAGAAGCCTGTTTTGCTTAGACTGGGCAGCTTCTGCTATTGTTGTGTTTGGGCAGTGGGAATGGACCCTGGAATTATGCGTCTAAGCTTTGGGAATGCATTTTTTTTCCTTGATAATATGTGCCTCAAAAACTTTTTTCCACAGTCAAGGCTGACAATTTCACTTTCTACTTAAGCCTTTCTCAGCATTGTGGCTGTTCTGAAGTGAGGGCACTGAAGAATTCTGCACTTTTAGTGTCCCTTCCTCCTTATGGGCACCACAGGACTGTCCCCAGACCCAAGTACACCACTTTTAAAAACATTTTTAACCCAATTTCCTCCCCAATTAGTTTGGGTGTCAATTGACCCACCTATTTGTTGACTCCCCCAATCACTTTCAATTTCCTTGACTTTAAAAGGGTGCAGACTAACACAGGCCTATTCCAATGCATGTAAAGTCAAGCCCACCTCTTTTCCAACTGCTGCCGATACAACTCCGCTGTGCTGTCAATGCGCTCTGAAGAAAGCACCAGATCCCCAGTTATGATGGATCACTGGGCAGACGCCTGAGCCAGATGACATTACTTAGTAGTGCTGGAAAGAGAGTGTCATCTTACCCTCCCAGAGAGAGCCTGGACTCTCGTCCCCAGCTGCCAATGGCAAGTAGCATGACCTGGGATTTAAACTCACGATCCTCAGATCACAGCGACAGCATCTTAAGTCGCGTTTCCATTGTCCATGAAATATCGCAAATTAAAGTTGTGAATAAAAATGTGCTTAATGGAAACACGACAATTCTGAAAAAACTCACGTTTTTCGATAAAAGTCTTTTGCGCTAAGATGAGGTGGTTTTTCAGTCGTATCGAAATTGGTTTATATCGCAAAAGTGTAATGGAAACACTCGAACTGACTTTTTTCGCATCAAGGGAGTCACGTGATTAACAACCGGACGTTTCTATTGGCGAAAAAGATGACGAAGAAGAAGACAACAACAGAAAGAGGACGAAGATGACACAGCATATTTGGGTTAACGAGGAGATTGAATATTTTCTGCATTTAGTTCGCGACAAATATTTTAGACTCAAAACAGCAAAGAAATGCCAGCCTTTTTCAAGAACTTGAAGCGGCCATGAAGGAAGCGGGGTTCTACAAGCCTTGGAAAATCTTAAGATCAAAATGGAAAACCCTAAAACAAAAACACCTGGCGGAGAAGGGAAAGCTTGGCAAAAGCGGCGCCGGTGGAAGAGTAAATACTTTCAAATATTTCTCCCTCATGGACGAGATACTTGGCCAGAGACCCATAGTAACATCCATGACCACAGTTGTCAACAGCATTGGTAAGTAAATTAACTAAAATATATCAGGGCTAAATGCTAGTCTTGTAGCATCAGGCATCAGCCATGTATTATGTTTATTTTGAAAATAAATGTTTTTGCCAGTATACTGTGGATTGTAATCATTAATATTGCTTATGATTCAAATTAGTTGAGGACGTTGGTGATTCAGAAGATACCCCTGGCACTACCGATGTATCCAAAGTTTCATTATGTGAGTGAATAGCTCAAATCTTACAGTAGCTTTAAGTATGTTACATATGCAAGTATAGGTTACTTGTTTTAAGATGTGCTTTTACAATGTATTGGTGGGTGTGTACTATGTTCTGCCTTTAATTCACTGCAATGCATGTAGATGTTTTAAATGTAATTTATTACAACAAAAATAAGAAAAAACACAAATCATGAATGAATGGGAACAGAGTGAAGAAAAACATTGTAGTGGATCCCATTTTTTAACAAAAATAAATACAGTTAATATAACAATAGTATACAGATACAAGCTTGAACATTTTTATTATTTGCAAGTAAAAACAAAATAGGTTTCTATTTGTAACGTTATGCACTTTTTTTTTTTTTTTTTTTTTTACAAATATCGTGCCATTTTCATTTAATTGTAGCTTCCTTTGATGATGAGCCAGCCTTAGATGTTGAACCTGTTGATCCTCCAAACCAGGAAGAGGACACGGAGACCCACATTTGGAGCTCAAAACAGATGGAGGAGCTCAAGAACCTGGAGATCAACTCTTCAGAGTATAGTTAGGGAACAGGCATGACAGGATAATGCTGTCCTGCACACAATTAGCTATCCAATGTTCTGAAAGGGCAACAGAGGCAGCTGAGCACCATGTAAATGCTCTTGAGGCTATGGTGAGAATTCAGCAACCCACCATGTCATGCATGCATCACCAACCTCCTTACTCACTACAACATCCAACCACATACCAACCACAACAACCACCATACACTTCATTCACTCAGCCACAACATCATCACCTCACTCATCCACTGCAGACTCCATACCACCAACAATCTGGATATGAGTCTGAGCCTCAGTCAGCCATTTCCTCCCCAAGCCCCTCAACCTCTCACCATGTTTTGTAGATTAATGTTAGACATTTTTCTTCCATTCGCAGTTCAATTTTTTTGCAATAGCACATCCAGGTAATGTGTGTTAAACACCACAGTTAGACTTAATTTAAAGATGATTTGTTCAGTTTAATGCCATCTAGTGTTGTTTATATAATGTATGTTGTCATATTGAAGTAATGAAACAAAATGTTGGAGAAATAATTTTTTTGTTTGTTTTTGTTGCAGGACCTAAAATAAAAGGTATTGAAAGTAGCTTCTTTTTGTTAACTGTTTGAAAATCTTTCTTTAGGCAGTTGGGTAAGCTAACGTGGCCTAAACAGATAATTCGCCAGGGCCTGTCTGATTTCAACAGCTGCACCATCAGGTTTATCTTGGTTGTGGCCCTGAGGCTGTAGTAGTTGAGGCCCTAGATCTAGTGCTGTAGGAGGGAGCTGTTGTCTTTTTTCCTCACACATATTATGGAGAATGCAACATGTGGCCACTACTGTAGGCATGAAACTGTGGTGTATGTCAGATACTTTGGCCAAGACATGCCATCTAGCTTTTAAATGTCCAAATGTGTGTTCCACTTTGACACGGATGGCACTAAGATGCTGATTGAACAAGGTCTGTGCTTCTGTCAGATTTGGACCAGAATATCCCTTCATGTGCCAAGGTAGGAGAGGGTATGCAGGGTCACCAGCAATCAGTAGAGGTACTTTGACTCCCTCAATTTCCATGTTTGCTTGAGGGTGTTTTTCTGTCTGTAAAGAGTAAACATACGTGTCATAACCCGGTGCTTCTCAAATCTTTCATAAGTAGAACCACAGAAAATACTACTATCTATAGTGTTTTTTTTATTTCTAGCACAATTTTATTAAACCACACTACCCCTAAATAGACATTCAGGGCTAAAGTATATTGATAAATCCTAAAGTATGACTAGCCAAGACACAAATCAGGTATGAAACAGAACTACAGTAGGACTAAATGAGGTGTACAGTCCTGCAGTAGAATATAACTAAACTACAAATACTTTGAGAACTAGTTGGTGTTAAATGTGTAAAATGTTTATAATTCTGTGTGAAAAGCTTGTCATCCACCACAGCCTGCAAAACGATGGAGGTCCAACCTTTTCTATTTACATAGTCTCTATACCAATCCCTAGGGGCACAAATTGGTATGTGAGAACCATCTATAGATCCATAAAATTGTGGGAGCACATGCGCCTCAAAATTGCGCTGTGCAATTTGTTTTGCCTCCATTTCATTTGGCAAAGAGATGTACTTCCTCATCAGTTTCTTGCAAATGGCCTCACAAACTCCGTACACACACCTGTGAACCGTTGTTTTGCTAACTCCAAACGTTTATGCCACCACTCTATATTCTGCACAGGTGGCCAGTTTGTACACAGCAATAGCAATGCACTTCTTTGTAGGCACTGGCATCCTTGGACAATGTGCAGCTGGCTCCACTAGAGATCTCACAGCATCACAAAGTTCATTAAAAGTTGAGTGTGTCATTCTAAAATGTTGAATCCACTGCCGCCATGTTTGTAATGACTTATCGCGAGAACAAACATATTCACACGTGATTTTATAAAAGTATTTCACATTTAATGGAAACACCGCAATTGCGAAACTTGTTTTGTCAAATTGTTTTTTTGACAAAACAGAATATCAATAAAGTTTTGCGCAAAACTGCAATGGAAACGTGACTTTAGCCACTGAGCCACTCAGGACAACAGAACCTTGTATATCAATAACCATGATAGAAACTCTAGTTAGTATTATATCATTAGCTTAGCACAAGTGCATGTAGTATAAGGCATAATTACAATGACGTGTGGTTCTCATTCAGATCTCAGCTGATCTCAGCCAGCTTGAGTGTGTTTTTGCACTGCTAGAAGGGAATGCTTTTTTTCTATTGCACTACATGATACCACAGAAAAGCTGGGATAGTTTTATTTTATATACGGTGGCACACAAAAAAGGAATATTTAAGAAAAGTTGAACTGAAAAAGGTAAACTGTCATTTTATATTTTTTACGTTACCTCATTATGAAGAAGACAAAAGTCATAACCAGTAAGACCACCAGAGGTGTCAAGTAATGAAGTACAAATACTTTGTTACTATACTTAAGTAGAAATTTTGGTTATTTATACTTTACTAAAGTAATTATTTTTGGATGACTTTTTACTTACATGTTCATGTATTTATCAGTACTTTCTACTCATTACATTTTAAAAACAGCCTCGTTATTTATATGTATTTCATTTCAATTTGTCTTCATTTAAAAAACATCCTGTCCAGATAAACTGGCCATCCAGAAAGAGTGAATGTGACTGTGGTTGGATGAGAAGTATAAATAAATACCATTCTGATACCCTATTGGTAAGTGATCCATCACACCTGCACGTCATGTGTCTCATCACTCTCCAGTAAGCTCAGTAATACACATATATGGTCCACTAATATATTTCTAATGACTAAAAAATGCAATGTAAAATGTTTTCATTTAAAGGGGCAGATATGCAGCTGAAACAGGAAGCCAGTACATCCCAAAAATGTCACCATTACCATTTTAATACTTTATTTCTAGGTTTTATCCAATTTTATCCCCTTCCCAGTGTAGTGGTAGCCAATTGGCCCATCCCCTCCGTTAGGCCTCTCCCCATCACTCTGCACTGTCCCTGACTCTAGGAGGGTGCAGGCAAGCACAAGCCTCCTCCGCTGTGTGAGATGCAGCCACCGCTTCTTTTTCAAACCACCGCTGATACACCGTCACTGGAGAGCCTAACGCGCTCGGAGGAAGGCACACAGGGTCCCCAGCTCCGATTGGACCAATCAGTAGACGCCTGAGCCAGCAGACATTACAATGTCAGAGTGATGAGGAGAGAGAGAGAGCGCCATCTACCCACCCAGAGAGAGCACTGCCAATTTTTGCTCTCTTGGGCCCCGGCTGTTGATGGCGAGCAGCATGACCGGGATTCGAACTCGTGATCCTCGGGTCATAGTGGTAGCGTCTTAGCCTGCTAAGCCACTCGGTATCTAAACTTGACACCTTTGAAGACCACTAACTTTACCATTGATGAACAAAATTTTGTAGTAGACTGTTTTTGCCTAATTGTGTCAATTATTAAGAAAAATGGATCCAGCAGTCTGGAAATATGATAACACAACACGGATGAAGAAAATGGAAAAGATCTTCAAATGTCTGGTCACACATTTGGTTCTTTATGTATGTAAAAGCTGGACAATAAAAAGCAGGACAGGGAGAACATATTTATGCCCTTGAACCTGCAAAGAAAACATATATATACTCAACCAAATCAAAGCTCACCTTTCATTAGAAGTTCAGATAACCAAAGTGAAGATCTTATTCTGGACACATGAGAAGAAAAGACAGTTATGGTGGAACAGCTGAAGGTTAAAGAGCAAGAGGCAACAAGATGGTTGGATACAATTAGAGGAATCATCAACAAGCCATTAAGAAGTCTGAAGGCCCAAACAGGAAAACGGATGTTCTGGAGATCCATATGATGACCATGAGTCAGAATTAACTTGACAGCACTTGATAATAAATATTAATAAGTTGTTTACATAGAAGGGGGTAGGGGACTCACCGTGACCCTGATCAGGATTAAGTGAAACACAATGGATGGATGGATGGATGGATGGATGGATGGATGGACATTTAGAAAGTAGTGCTCTATACATTAGATTGGAAAAACATCATCCAAAGTAGAAAACAAAAAATACTACACAGATATCAAGAACATCTGAGCGGAGTTTCCATGTTCTCCCTGTGTCTGCGTGGGTTTCCTCCGGGGACTCCGGTTTCCTCCCACAGTCCAAAAACATGGAGATCAGGTGGATTGGATACTCTAAAAATTACCCTGGTGTGTATGAATGAATGAATGAATGAATGTATGTATGTATGTTTGCCCAGATATGGTTGGCACTCTGTCCTGGGTGATTCCCCCTAGTGCTCGATGCAGTCCTCCAGGTGGACGGTCGCTTCCGGTTAAGAGTACGCTGAGCGCGATTGGCTGCCGCTTTTCACCAGTGTGTGTAAATGGAGTGTGTTGATTGTAAAGTGTCCTTGGGTGTCTAGAAAGGCACTATATAAGTGTAATGTGTATGTATGTATGTATATCAGCAGTGAACAGCACAGGGGCAGAAAATGTTTTATCCTGATACCTTTGACTGGGAAAAACAAAGACGATACCACTATAAAGTGTGATGTTGCTCTCAATTCTGATCTCAGCATACGAAATCAAACCTTAATGACTTAATGACCTTCAACAAGTAATAAAGAACCACAGTTCCACTTCAAAATGTATGTTTTAAATCAATAAATATGAGTGCAGAACTTGAGTAAATCTATTACATTTTAAGAAGATAAATACAGTACATTATAAATGTTAAAGTATTCACTTGTATCAATAACATCTAACATGTCTGCTAACATCTGCTTTCATCTGTCCATGTTTTTCCCACTTAGAAAATGAAACTCTAGCGTCCTGGTTCTGAGATCAGTAGAGCGCAGTATAAGCTACTGGACACCATTTCACAAGACTGACTCATCACACGAGTCACACTTGGGTTAAAGGTGCTGTACATGATTCTGAAGAACAGCTGTTGATATTTCAACTCAACTGCAAAACAAACACACCCTTCAGTGCTCCTTCAGAAGCTCCACCCCCAAATACATGCATTGCCAAGGTAATGACACCAGGCCTGCAGACCAAAATAAATACAGAGAAAACAGCATCATGGTAATAATTAGCTTTAGCAAGATTAGCATTAGCTAGCTAATGGATTAGCACATTGCTGCTATAATTGCTGCTGCCGAACAAACCAGTTACGATAATGTATCACAAAAATTCTCAAACAGGACAAAAGAATACTGAGCAATGTGGGTCAAACACCAGACATAAATCAATGTTCCACACCTATCGAGCAGGATTCTCCAAACTCCTCACCAATGTTTATGCAAGTCTTCACCCATG
>BRDA01049587.1:0-11056 GCA_036984385.1 Crenuchus spilurus
AAATATTGACATTTGCCATCTCAACATCATTGCATTCAGTTTTTATTCACAATTTGTTTAGTGTCCCAACTTTTTTGGAATCCGGTTTGTATATACATATGAGCTTTTCCTATAAGAAACACTGGGATAGAATCCCAACACAAACTGTGCATCACTACATTGTTTACAGTCAGCAAGGGTGAGATTTCTACTGCAATGGTTAGTAAATGAACAAAATGTTAACCATCTAATGCTAGTTCTGTTGTAAAAAACTGATTTTAGCTCAGAATTTAGAAGAAATAGCACTTCTGTTTGCTCAGAGCTAAATTCTAAGGTATATGGCAGTGTAGTGTAATTAAAAGTTAAAATTAAATCACAGTCCATCACACAGAAGTGTGGGCTAAGGGCTTGTGCTGTAGTCAACTCTTACAGAGTTTTGTTCTCATACAGAGCCGGTCTCGCTGCATTACAGCGAGGCTATATTTGGTTGCACATTCATCACGATAATGAATGTTCCACAGCAGCAGGAACCACTTAACTTTTTTACAGTCAGGTACAAGCAATGCACTTCCATGCAACAAACCAGTACTTTGCGTGGGAAGGCCAAAACCCAATAATTCTTGTACATCTGCAAGATACATTTTAAAAGAGAAATCTTCTTGTTTTCTTGTTTGACTCAGCTTCAAATGGAACAGTAAGGCTTTTGAAATGAAGCGGGATCTGTCTAATAAACAGAAGACGGGCCTTCTGTTCTGTGCTATATCTGTGCTAGTGCGTCAAACCTGGTCGGAGAGTGCTGGAGATGGCAGCAGTAAGATCACTGCACGAATAATGACTCATCCATGTAAATGCTGCGGTCTGACAAAGAGATTACGGTTATATAGAAATACATGGAAAAATGATGAGTTCTCACAAAGTGATATGACATCAGAAAGGGATCGTGTCACAGGCAATGCTTGCTGTCTGTGTTATTCAGTTTTTCACATCAGTTCTTGGTGGGATTATTGGTAGAAACAGATACAGACTGACTGCAATGCAAAAGATGAGATCTTAGCAAGTGAAGACATTTAAAATATATTTGATGGGCCTTATATGGATTTTTCACTTCACTTTGTTCAGATGAAATTATTCTCTGATGCCTATATATAAGATATTATATTATAGTTGGGGTGAAAAATGCCTAGATGTAGTTTAACACATCATAAGCTTGCTGTTTCATGAAATAAAATGTTTTGCCTCTTATGGTGAGCTCATGAATAATTTGATGATCTGTGGTATGATTGGCTGGTTTATAAATGGGTAACATGCTAGTGCTAAAACAGCAGATGCCAGAAAATGTATGCATGCTCATTAGGGATGAGCGAGTACATCACTATCTGTATCTGTATCTATATCTGTTCAACCATCTAAATGATCTGTATCCGTATCTGTACTCGGAGTGGGTGGGGCCTAAACCTGAATTGGCCGTAGTTTAACCAGAAGTGGGTGGGGCTTAAATCGGTACATTGTTTTAAGTCTGAAATTGATATGGACTGATCAGAAGTTGCTATATGTATTGTTTATTTGAAAACTATTTACAGAAGAGGCTCAACATTGAGATTCAAATCAATGTTTTTGATCACAAAAGTAAGAGAACTATTTACAGAACAAGTTTTTTTATAAACTCAGAACATGAATATGTTTAAGTGCATGTATGAATACAACTCATGCAGTAGGAATTTATGAACTACTAAGTATGCATGAAAAAAAGTTGTCATACTCAACACAATTTCCTTTATTTTTTTTTTAAATTTTTATTTAATTTTTTTTATGATCAAACAGATTTTTTTTCTTTCAATTATTTAATTTTTTACTACCTAACGTTCTTAGCATTTTTTCCAACACAAAGGTAAACAATGTTGATTAAGGTAGGTGTGTGTGTTTGTTTGTGCAACTGAGTGACTATGTGAGAGGGAGTGAGAGTGCAGCACAGCTCTGGCAGAGACATGTTTAAGTAGGGAGGTGCGGCCATTCTGAGTGACTGGCCAATCACCGATTGTGAAGACAGTCCTTTACCCAATGAGGATTTTCCTTCAGCATGAGCATGGATATTGACAAGTTTTACTTGTTTAATGACCGTACTAGTCACAAATGCTTTATCCATACCAGATACTCATCTGAAACGAGTATTCGGCTCAACCCTAATACTCATACTTCAATTGTACAAACAGAAAGCAGGGGAAAAAGCTATGAGGTAGATAAGTGATGAGGAATGAGAAAGTAGAAAAACTCTCAAAACAAGAAAACAGCAGAGCTAATCAAATGTAAAGAAGAAGAGTTGCATAGTATGCAAGAGAAGTGCAGGAGAGAGGAGCTAAGTTGGTGTGAATTGGAATGGTGTTGTATTGTCTGACCTTATGTGTATTGTTAGATAATCTTGCATTTTAAAGCATCTGTCTCACAACAAGATCAATATAGACAATTTTGCTGGCCCAACAAGTAATGCATTATTGGTTAATAGTTAAGTGAATTGTTGCTGGTGTAAATGAACCTGTTGTACTGCAACCAAGAACTCAAGTACTAATAACAAAACTCTCAAATGACCACCAAGAACTCAAGTACTAATAACAAAACTCTCAAATGACCACCAAGTCTCACTCCCAAAACTTCAGACTTAGAAGTTCTTTTTACTTCTTTTCAGAGCTTGTGAATGTGAATAAAAAGCAATATGGAGATGCCATCATTTGTGCACAGTGATCCAAGCCAAGAGTTAGTACAACCAGTGCAGAATGCATAATAGGTCTTGCTCTTGCACCAGATTTCTAAAATGAAAACCAGAGACATTTCCAGTTTGGTGGTCAATATAAAATTCAATATTCAATGTTTTTATCTGTGAATAAAAAAGGGGTAGTTGCAGTTTCATATATTTTGACCATGGTAACTGCTGTAATGAACTGTGTTGAGGATGGAGTGTAGACTACATTTAAATAGGCCATATGCTTCATGCTTTTTAAGCCCTACATTAGCTTGTGTCTTGATAATATTTTAGTGGTGATGTTGTTGACACCTGAAAGCTTCTGCTTGAGTTTTACAAAACAGTTTTCTCTAAAACAAAGTGTGCAAAAGACAGAAATGGTCAGCTCCCTCTGTTGGCTGAAACAAGCACAGTGTGAGATATCTGCAGGTTAGCTCTGCTGCAAGTCTTTCTTTTTATTTTCTGGAATGCAAGTCTTTTCGTTTTTTCACAGTTAAAATTATGGACATTTCTAGGGACAACAAAACCTGTGACATACCCCAGAAAACAGGAACATCTGACCATCCTAATCTACAATGTAATGCATCTACATCCCTGCCAAATTCAACTAAAGACAGCTAATGTGTTCATGACTACATTTCAGCTAAATAATTTAAAGCAGACAAAATGCAGATACAATCATTTCTAAACTGGAGTTACATTTTCAGCTAAACCAGGAAATGTTGATAAAACATAGGAAGGAGGTTGAGCAGCTGCAGCAACAACCACCTGCCGCTAAACACAGGAAAGAATGTAGAGATGCAGGCAGATTTCTGATGTAACCCACTCCCTTCATCAATGGCTCTGCAGTCTCCATTGTGGAGTCACTCAAGTTCCTGGGCACCACCATAACCAGCAACCTGAAGTGGGAGAGGAACAGTTCCCATCTCTAAGAAAGCACAGCAAAGGATGCTCTTCTTGAGACAGCTCAAAAAAAATTGATGATCCAGTTCTACACAGTGATCATAGGGTCCATCCTCACAGCATCCATAACTGCCTGGTTTGATTCCTCCACCTCCCAAGAAGGAGCCAAAGTCAAGCAAATCATCAAGACACCAGCAAGGTGAGGAAGCGTGCTGGCGAAAATCACATCTGACCCCTCACCACCTCTTCCAGGCAATCCCCTCTGGTAGAAGCCTCAGGACCATCAAAACCAGCACAACAAACTTCTTCCCCAGAGCTGTAGCTCCTCAAAAACAGCAGACACCTCACACTCTAGTCCATAAACTAATCTACAACTGAACTGAGCTTCCAGTTTCACTGAACTGAACTGAAACTGGAATCAATCACAAAACAACACTGATACATGTTGTATACACTGATACACTGTATACAGAACTGAAAAACATGTTAACCAGGAGAAATATATATATATATATATAGAGAGAGAGAGAGAGAGAGAGATTTGCTGTTTACGTTACTTTTAATTCTGCTTTTAATTCCCCCTGCTAGAAAATCTGCACCATTAAATTGTAAAATGTCATAAAATGTCAAGACTGGAAATGTCACTGAGGATTCACAAGGGGACAGAAAGAAGACAAAGAAGAAAAAGGAGAAGGGAGAGAGAGAGATTATCACTCCATCTCTCTTAAAGCTCTAGGGACTGCAGGAAAATATGTCGAAGCTGCACTATACCTAAATCTGTCATTTGTCAGTGTGATCTCTCCTTAACCACAGCATCTCATTTTCATAGCAATAGATCTGACCTTTTGCATAGAACGTCTGGAGCAAAAGAAACCAAAACAAAACAGATCAGGATGCTGTGTGAGCTGAAAGAGCAACAAAAAGCACCTTTTAATTCACATTCATTTCATCCTGAGAAATGCATTCTAATACACGCAAATACATCAGCAAATCCTGCAAACAACTGCCGTTGAGCTGTGAGTCATGAATGCACCATTTTCACTTGAATCTTCATTCTCTTATGGCTTCTTTAAACAGGTGATAGTCTGATGGGGCAAGATCAGGACTATATGGAGGATGTCTTTGTCCATTCTTGGTACACCTTCACTACAGTGGCTCTAGAACATCCCTTAGTACCCTATTATTATGACTTTTACAACATCACTCAAATCATGTCGTTTGCCATGGCAGTGGTTTTACATTCTGCTACAACTGACTGGTGTGCTCGCTTATTTACACATGCAGCAAAACCTGTGACATGGTATCTGTGACTTCCAATTCTGAGTTCATTCCAAAATAGGTCATAATATTCAACCAAAATGCATCCAAGAGTGGTGTGTGGTTGCATGACAAGTGTGTTATCCACACACCTCTGTCCATAGTGACACTCTCAAAAAACTTACTGTACACTTCAATACACCTGCAAAATCAGATACTTCCTTCATATAGGGCAGCAAGGTGGCTTAGTGGTTAGCACGTTTGCCTCTCAGCACTGAGGTATTTGGATTGAGTCCCCATCTAAGTGGAGTTTCCATGTTCTCCCCGTGTCTGTGTGGGTTTCCTCTGGGGTCTCCGGTTTCCTCCCACAGTCTAAAAACAAAAAAATGTAATTGACTACTCTAAAAAATTAACCTGGTGTGTGTATGAATGTATGAATGTATGTATGTATGCCTGGATATGGTTGACACTCTGTCCTGGGTGAGGTACCTAGACCTGCGTGAAGCTGGCCCCCATGTGATCAAGAATGGAATAAAAACACAGTTTGTTTGTGCTGGTTTGTGCTGCAAAAATTATCCTTTGTGCTGCTTCTGTTTTAAAGATTTATTAAAAATACATTTTATGACATGTTACATCACAATTGTCTCATTCATTTGTGTTAAATTTGGGCTGGTTTGTGCAGTTAAAATAAATATTTGTGCTATTTTAATAAAACAATTATAGAGCCTTAAACCTTTAAGGCTCTTTAACTGGCTGAAATTTGCTAATTAAATTTGCACAACAATTTATGAAAGCAGAAAAATAAAACACTTAAACATTTATTTTACTGACACAAACTTAGGAGATGTTTTCTAAGACCTGACCCCAGTTAAAAAGTACTTTTATAAAATAGTTCCGGTCCTAAAATCGGATTGGCTGAGCTAGTTTGGAGCCGTTGTAAAATCCACCATATTCCATTTATGTTCACATTTACATTTATATTTTCAGCATTTGGCACATGCTCTTTCCCAGAGCGACGTACAACAGTGCTTTGTGTCCATTAAGAGAATTATCTCCACTAGTACAGACAGGTTAGAATGGAGACCACTCTTCAGTTCAGACACTGTTAGAATGAATTCATTACTAATTCCCTGAAAGTTACACAATTATACACAATATTAGAACATTACAATACATTACAATAAGTTTTACTTACTTAAGTGTTCAACAAAGAGATGTACAAGTTCATCGTATGCTATAGATTGATATTAGCCCTTATTATGTTGCCTGGCAACAGTGTTAACTTTTTGCATACTATGTCGACAGGTGGAATCATAATAGAATGATTAAAAGAATAAATTAATTCATAAATTGAACATTGGTGTGGTTATTCATATTTTTATGTTGACCGCTGTTTTATAAAAGTAAACATACATACATAACTAGCAAATTAAAATAGCACAAATGTTTATTTCAATGGCACAAACCAGCACAAACGAAGACTGAGACTGTTTTGGTTTGATTTGGTGACATATGGGGGGCTGAGTGACGTCACGTGATAAAATGTATTTTAATATATCTTTAAAACAAAAGCACAAACAATGATTTTTGCAGCACAAACGCAGCCGTTCTTGATCACATGGGAGGCCAGCTTCACGCAGGTGCCCCCTAGTGCTCGATGCAGTCCTCCAGGTGGATGGTTGCTTCCAGTTGAGAGTACACTGTGCATGACTGGCTGCTGTTTCTCGCCAGTGTGTGTGGTTGAGTGTGTGTAAATGGAGTGTGTCGACTGTAAAGCATCCTTGAGTAACAAGAAGGGTGCTATATAAGTGTAACGTTAATAACACTAAAATAATAATAATGCAGCCTTTGGCACCCAAATGCAATCACCAATTTTCACCCATTTTCAACACAGCAAACAAAACATTCACTGCACTGTGTACAGTTGCACACCCTGCTGGTATTTATAGCCTGTATCATCTTCATGCAGCCCCATCTGCAGGAGCCTGAAGTTACTACCACCTTAAATATGCAAGGTGACTTTGCCTGGGAAACTTTATACATGCATATATACATACACACACCAAATCTCAACTAAAGAAGCCTGATTCTTCTACCATAGGAGACAGAGTACCTGAGTATCAGCATTTGTGGATTTCATCATAGTTTCCAGATAAAACGTATTCTCAGTATAATCAGCTTAAAATGGAATACTTTTGTTACCTCTTTTTGTGAGGATGCAGCTAATTAAGGTTAGCCGTACATCAGACTGTGTAAGTAGCTGATAAGCTCAGGCTCAGGAACAGTGACTGATGTTAAAGCGACAGTTTTCAGCACAGCTGGCAAGAGAGAAGATCAGTCCTGTGATCAGCTTTTAAAGCAGGTACTTTATTTTTGCTGGGCTCAGGTTCAAAAAGCCTCTCGCTTTTCTGCAGGACATCAGATCCCTACAGATATATGAGAGGGAGGGAAAGAGAGAGAGATGAGTATGAGGGTGTATAAGGATATTTCTCCTTCAGTACAGAGTGCTTTTAACATTAAGCAAATCAATACTAACAAGATTGGCTACATTCACTGCTGACTATTATAGTTTCCATTAATGGCTCTGATGTAGATCATTACCTGGGCAATCAGGTTAGAATCTGGCCCAAGCACAGACATGGCCAAAAGAACGACATTTACAAAAATGTACAAATATTTTAGGTTGTTCATGAGAAACATTACTCAAAAACATTCAAAATTATTCATACTAAATATTGTGTAGTAATGAAGCGATTATATGTTGACTTTGCATCTGTCTGAACTAAGAAAAGCAAAGCACTGAGCAAATTATTGAAACTTGGGGCTAATAATTCCAACCCATCATTTTGTTTGCTTATTAATTGCTTATTGGTTTATGACATGATGATATGACCATACACTTTGATACATCTGCAAAATTCAGCTACTTCCTTCACACTATGGCCCAAATGCAATCACTCCTTTTTGTCATCATTAATCATCTGTTTTGTGACCCATTTTCCACACATCAAAGAAGACATTAATTTACTACCACCTTTAACATGCAAAGTGACTAATGTTTCGCCCAGGGAGCCTATTTTATGGATAATAATGCATAAAGGAATGTCTAAGCATAGCTATTAAATATGTTGCATGGCTTAAATGGCATGGTACATGCTTTCATTTTTTATCTCTGTGTGTATGTATGTATGTATGTATGTGAGTATGTATGTGAGTATGTATGTATGTGTCTGTATGTGAGTAAGTATGTATGTGTGTATGTATGTATGTATGTATGTGAGTATGTATGTATGTGAGTAAGTATGTATGTGTGTATGTATGCACGTGAGTGTGTATGTGAGTATGTATGTATGTGTATGTATGTGAGTAAGTATGTATGTATGTATGTGAGTATGTATGTGAGTAAGTATGCATGTGTGTATGTATGCATGTGAGTATGTATGTATGTATGTATGTATGTATGTGAGTAAGTATGTATGTATGTATGTATGCATGTGAGTATGTACGTATGTGAGTAAGTATGTATGTGTGTATGTATGCATGTGAGTATGTATGTATGTATGTATGTATGTGAGTATGTATGTGAGTAAGTATGTATGTGTGTATGTGAGTATGTATGTATGTATGTGAGTATGTATGTGAGTAAGTATGTATGTGTGTATGTATGTGAGTAAGTATGTATGTATGTATGTATGCATGTGAGTATGTATGTATGTATGTATTTGAGTAAGTATGTATGTATGTGAGTATGTATGTGTGTATGTATTCATGTGAGTATGTATGTATGTATGTGAGTATGTACGTATGTGAATAAGTATGTATGTGTGTATGTATGTATGTATGTATGTGAGTATGTATGTATGTGAGTATGTATGTGAGTAAGTATGCATGTGTGTATGTATGCATGTGAGTATTTATGTATGTATGTATGTATGTATGTATGTATGTATGTATGTGAGTATGTATGTGAGTAAGTATGTATGTGTGTATGTATGCATGCATGTGAGTATGTATGTATGTATGTGAGTAAGTATGTATGTGTGTATGTATGCATGTGAGTATGTATGTATGTGTGTAAGTGAGTATGTATGTATGTATGTATGTATGTATGTATGTGAGTATGTATGTGAGTAAGTATGTATGTGTGTATGCATGTGAGTATGTATGTATGTGAGTAAGTATGTATGTGTGTATGCATGTGAGTATGTATGTATGTATGTATGTATGTATGTATGTATGTATGTATGTGAGTAAGTATGTATGTATGTATGTATGCATGTGAGTATGTATGTGTGTATGTATGCATGTGAGTATGTACGTATGTGAGTAAGTATGCATGTGTGTATGTGAGTATGTATGTGTGTATGTATGTATGTATGTATGTGAGTATGTATGTGAGTAAGTATGCATGTGTGTATGTATGCATGTGAGTATGTATGTATGTATGTATGTGAGTATGTATGTGAGTATGTATGTGTGTATGTATGCATGCATGTGAGTATGTATGTATGTGTGTATGTGAGTATGTATGTATGTATGTATGTATGTATGTATGTAAGTATGTATGTGTGTATGTATGCATGTGAGTATGTATGTATGTATGTGAGTAAGTATGTATGTATGTATGTATGTATGTATGTATGTGAGTATGTATGTGAGTAAGTATGTATGTGTGTATGCATGTGAGTATGTATGTATGTGAGTAAGTATGTATGTGTGTATGCATGTGAGTATGTATGAGTGTATGTATGTATGTATGTATGTATGTATGAGTGTACGTATGTATGTGTGTATGTATGAATGAGTGTATGTATGAGTGTATGTATGTATGTATGTATGTATGTATGTGTGTATGTATGAATGAGTGTATGTATGTATGTATGTATGTATGTATGTATGAGTGTATGTGTGTATGTATGTATGAGTGTACGTACGTATGTATGTGTGTATGTATGAGTGTATGTATGAGTGTATGTATGTATGTATGTATGAGTGTACGTATGTATGTGTGTACGTGTATGTATGAGTGTACGTACGTATGTATGTGTGTGAGTATGTATGTGTGTATGTATGCATGCATGTGAGTATGTATGTATGTGTGTATGTGAGTATGTATGTATGTATGTATGTATGTATGTATGTGAGTAAGTATGTATGTGTGTATGTATGTATGTATGTATGTATGTATGTGAGTATGTATGTGAGTAAGTATGTATGTGTGTATGTATGCATGTGAGTATGTATGTATGTATGTATGTATGTATGTGAGTATGTATGTGAGTATGTATGTGTGTATGTGAGTATGTATGTATGTATGTATGTATGTAAGTATGTATGTGTGTATGTATGCATGTGAGTATGTATGTATGTATGTATGTATGTATGTATGTATGTGAGTATGTATGTATGTATGTATGCATGTGAGTATGTATGTATGTGAGTATGTATGTATGTGTGTATGTGAGTATGTATGTATGTATGTATGTATGTGAGTATGTATGTGAGTAAGTATGCATGTGTGTATGTATGCATGTGAGTATGTATGTATGTATGTGAGTAAGTATGTATGTGTGTATGTATGCATGTGAGTGTGTATGTATGTGTGTATGTGAGTATGTATGTATGTATGTATGTATGTGAGTATGTATGTGAGTAAGTATGTATGTGTGTATGTATGCATGTGAGTATGTATGTATGTGTGTATGTGAGTATGTATGTATGTATGTATGTATGTATGTAAGTATGTATGTGTGTATGTATGCATGTGAGTATGTATGTATGTATGTGAGTAAGTATGTATGTATGCATGTGAGTATGTATGTATGTGAGTATGTATGTATGTGTGTATGTGAGTATGTATGTATGTATGTGAGTAAGTATGTATGTATGTATGCATGTGAGTATGTATGTGTGTATGTATGCATGTGAGTATGTATGTATGTATGTATGTGAGTATGTATGTATGTATGTATGTATGTGAGTATGTATGTATGTATATATGTGAGTATGTATGTGAGTATGTATGTATGTATGTATGTATGTATGTGTGTATGTATGTATGTGAGTATGTATGTGTGTATGTATGTCTATGTGAGTATGAATGTATGTATGTATGTTTGTGTGTGTCTGTGTTTGTGTGTGTGTGTGTGTGTGTGTGTACAGTCATGGCCAAAAGTTTTGAGA